>JAVTVY010023250.1:0-94946 GCA_036873755.1 Hanleya hanleyi | reverse complement strand
GGGAGGTTGGGTGGGCATCACTGGAAGTGAGGTAAGTTTTAGCTTAATAACAGAAAATTTACTTGTAAATTTTTTTTGTTATTTGCGCTGAAAACTTACCTCACTTCCACTCTTTGCATAGAGTGCCACCGTAAGGTAGGTGGGCAAACTGATACAATCCGTGGTAGTGATAAATGCCATACATAGTGACTAGTTCAAAGTAGAAATCATAGATCTTCTACCTCACAGAGGATCCATGAAATCATACAACAGTAATAACCTGTATGCCTATGGTACACAGGGAACCTCTGTTGCTACTCTGACTTCAAGGCTGAGATGCAATATACGCCCCCCCCCCCTTTTTTCGAAAGGGGCCGAGAGAAAAAAATGCACTCACCCGCAAGCAGGGTTACAACTGTACGCCCAGACTTTTGTAGCTATATTGCTGGCCTCGGTCCCCCTGACACCCGCTGTGCGGTCACAAGTGGGCCGATAGAATAGAGGTCGTTACATGCCAACGTGATGTCCCGGAGATAGTAGGAGGCAAATGTCGTGTTTGACCTCCAGTAGCACGCCCTCATAATGTCTGTCACCGATCTGTTGGTCCATAGAGGCCATGATGCCGCTAATGCCCTAATCTCGTGACCCGAAACGTTTACAAGCGCGGCTTGCCTATCAGTAGCCGTGGAGTACGCTAGCCGAATCGTATTTTTGAGCCAACTCGAGATAGTGTTTTACTTATTTCTTGTTTGGCTTTGGGATCGAAAGGGATAAACAAACGCCTCCTTCCCGCTCTGATCTCCTCTGTACGATTCAGGTAACACGCAAGAGCCCGAACCGGACACATTAACATGTCTGATTCAAGACCGGACGAAAGGAAATCAGATAAGGCTGGAATTGTGAACTCTCGAGATATGGAATCGTAGAGGGCTTGATTCTTGGCCACAAACTCAGGAACCGTTGTGAGAACTACCTTGCTCCAGTTCCTAGAGTGTCTGATGTTCCTTTTATCGAGCGCATGCAGCTCTGACACCCTAGCTGCTGAAGCAAGAGCAAACAAAAACGAAGTTTTGTATGATAAATATTTTAGCTCAATAGCTTCTATTGGCTCGAAAGGTGGCTCTCCCAATTGCCGAAGTACTAAGGCTAAGTCCCACTTAGGTAATTTCGGAACAGCCGACTGACCAGTTATCTTGTATGACTTGATTAGTGCAGATAAGTTTGGATCAGTCGAGGGATTAATCCCAGTACCCAGTAGAATAGGCTGAGCAATGGCCGCTCTATAACCTTCTACCGTAGCAGGCACCAGGCCCCTATCCCTGAACAGGTACAATAGAAACTCTGCTATCTCAGGGATAGTTGCGCCGGATGGATTAATATCCCTCTCTCCACACCAAAGATCGAAGATTGCCCACTTTGAGTTGTATACAGCGGAAGAGGACGGTCGAATAGATTGTGCCATTCGGCGCCCAACCTCCGCTGAAAATCCCGCCTGAGCGAAGTGCTGCTTGAGCACTTGCACACGTGGTAGTGGAACAGTCCTGGTTGGCTGTGGAATGTCGACGTTCCGGGCTGGCACAGTAGATTGTGCCATACCGGAAGCTGTCTTGGTACATCTACCAGAAGATCCAATAGTTCCGGGAACCACGGCCTTGCTGGCCACCACGGAACAATCAGGTAAACGACACACATGTGTTCGCAGATCTTCTGAAGTACCTTCGCTAGGATAGCTGGAGGAGGGAATGCATATGCTACCATCCTTGACCAGTCCTGCGATAGTGCGTCCACTGCATATGCCGACGGATCCGGAACCGGCGACATGAACAGGGGCAGTAGATTGTTGCGCCGAGTGGCGAACAGATCTATGTGTGGCATCTCCCAGACATGAGCTATTTGTTTTAGTATGTCTGGGTGAAGTTGCCACTCCGTGGGAATTATCTGATTCCGTCGTGAAAGCGAATCCGCTAAGACGTTCAGTACCCCGGGATGTGCCTGGCCAACACCGATATGTTGTTGTCCCAACACAGACCGAAAAAGATTTCCGCTTGGCTTTGTAATTGCGGAGATCTCGTCCCCCCCTGCTTGTTGATATAGGACACGACTGTTGTGTTGTCCGTCGCAACTAGCAGGTTCTTGTCGGTCAATACGCTCACCCACGTGCGGATGGCATGTGTCACTGCCATAAACTCCAACACGTTTATATGGTACGAGCGTTCCTCGATTGTCCATAACCCGGATGTCGACTTGGACTCGAGGTGGGCTCCCCATCCTTCCATAGATGCGTCCGTGAACAGGTGATGTGACGGACGAAACGGAAGTAGGGACACACCTGGCATAACGTTGAGTGGATCCAGCCACCATAGGAGGCATTGTTTGACTAGCGGTGTTACAGGTATCCACGGATTCAACTGCCTTTCGACCCATTGATGATTGAAGTAAATCATTAAGGGACGAAGCTGCAACCGCCCTCTTGGTGTTACGTCCTGTGTTGACGTCAAGAGGCCGATTATCGCAGCAAAGTGTAAAGCCCTGGCCTGAGATAACTTGAGGAACTGAGGTATCTTCGTCGTTATCTTTAGCCATCGATCTTCTGGGGGTTTGGCGAGAGCTCGTAGCGTATCGTATTCCACCCCCAGAAATTTGCGCCTTTGTGAAGGAATCAGCTCTGATTTCTCTTCGTGTGGGATGTATCCCAGAGAAGTCAACATCCTTAAGACAAACTGGGTGTCTAGGATTAACTGCTCCTTGCAGGCATTCCTTAGCAGGGAGTCGTCGATATAAAAGTGGTACTTTATACCTAGACTGTGCAGGAATTGTGCCACTGGTGTAAACACTCGTGTGAACACCCAAGGGGAAGTGGATAGGCCGAACGGAAGCACTTGAATTTGGAAGCGTCGTTTGCCGACCATGAATCTCAAGTACTTCCTGTCCCCCGGATGTATCGGGATATGCAGGTATGCATCCCTTAAATCCAGAGAAGTCAGTCATTCCCCTTGTCCGAGTACCGTCCGGATAGACCGGAAGGACTCCATGCGGAAGTGTGGCGGTGGAGTGAGGTAGTCCTTGTTGAGGCGCTTTAGGTTTATAACCATGCGCATCTCGGACGTGTCTTTCTTGGGGACCAGAAAGACCGGCGAATAGAACCCGGGTGACGTGTCCGAAACCGGAAGCTCTATTACAGCTGCCTTCTCTATCAGCTTGTCCACAGAGGACTGTATTGCTGATAGATGACCCGTTCGTAATGGTATACGAGACGGAAGGGGATGAGCAGTCAAGGGAGGAAGCGTGTCGAACAATAGGCGATAGCCGTATCTGATCGTTCGAATGACCCACGCTTCCGTCCCGATCCTTATCCAGTTCCTCCAAAACAACTGCAGCCTTCCCCCTACCGGAAGGTCTAGTTGCTGGAGAACTGGAAACGTTATGTCTCGGTGTTCCCGCCATACCGGAAGCCACCCGGTACGGCCCGAGACATCAGGAATCCTTCTTTGACTGCTTAGATTTCCCCTTACCCTTCTTCTTATGGCCATAGGTCGATACTCTTGGCTCTAAAGAAGCAGGCGCTTGGTTATGCTGTTGGCCGGAAGCACCCTTATTAGCCTTGGAACTAGGCGGGTTCTTCTTAGCCTTCTTCGCCTTTGGACCCGACCCGGAAGCCATAGGTCTTTTAGACGAAGCACCGGAAGCAACTGACCTGTCATGCTCTATACGATCCATTTCAGGTCGAACTTCGGCAACAGCATCACCAAACAGTAAAGAAGGAGCCGTAGATGTCTCTAGTAGACTCCTCTTTACAGCTTCCGGTGTGTAACTATGCATAAAAGGAATGAAGGCCTTTCTCCTTAAATACACTAGCATAGAAGATAGGTAGGCATTGTGTACCAGTAAATCTTCTACAGCACCGGAAGCAATCTTCTGGTAGTCAAGAACGAGGTTTATACCCTCCTGTAACTGCTCTTGACTCTCCGCGCCCGACAGCGAAAAGAAACCATCCTTTATGGCTTTAAGGAACCAGTCAAGGTGATTCGTAATCGCCACTCCTTGTCGAGCAGTTTCCTCAAGTACTGCGGCCTGTTTGTTCGTGCAAGGAACATCCGGATTACTAGGCACTTTAGTATTGCTAGAGCATAAATACTGAAAGTCGCCGTTCACCTCTGCAGACCGGAAGCTAAACGGTGAGTTATGTTTGGCTTCTGTACTGGGAACGGACCAGAAGATCCTGCAGGGCGGAAGCGAGCTTTTGGTCTCAACCTTATAGCACGTTCCTCCTGCGTAGCGGGTTCTGCTAATGTTCTATGGAATAAATGGCAGATAGAATGAATAGCAGTTGAGGCCGGAAGCGTAGTAGCCGACCTCATAACCCGGTTTGACTCTCCTGATTCAGTTTCAATATCCCCCGCATGTGAGACCGGAAGCTGCATATCAGGAATTAAGTCATAGATGCCGGAAATAAGTTCATAATATTTCCTAGCATCCGGATCAGTATTGGTAGGTTCATTCAATTCAGATCTACCGTACTGGTCCCTATCCACTTCCATAGCTTCCGGGGCTTCCTGCCAGGAGGGAGTATTGGAAGGGATAGTCCTCGACAAATTAGCTTCCGGTTTCCTAGACTGTTCAGTCAAAACCGGAAGCAGTGGCGTACTACTTCGGAATTGACTGGTCATCATCTCTCTCAATTCCTTCATTTCCTCACGTTGCTGTTCCATACCGCGCAGTATGGCAGCCAATGTGGGATCAGTCACTTGAGAGTGGACCGGAAGCAAGGTCTGACGAGGTGTGTTCACACTCAAGGACCCTCCAGCTGGACGTGAGCACGGCCACTGTAAAGGTCGGTGAACAGGCATACGAGGTCGTAAACCGGAAGCACGTATAGGAGGACGCATCATACGATAAATTCCCGGTCCCGTACCTCGAACACCACCGGAAGCAGATATCTGACCTAAGCCACGCAAGGGCGAAGGTAGACCAGCAACCGGATGCCGCATAATTTGAACTGGTCTGATTGAGGGTTCTTGATAACGCAACTCAGACACAGGCAAAAAATTTGACATATTATGGGTACCTGAATACATACCATACTGCCGTTGTTGCGGGAACCTTAATCTCTGGTGGCCCAGAAGGCTCGTAGACACAAACGTCTCGGCAAGGGAACGAGGAAGGCCACCAGAGTAACCGGAAGCAGGTTGAGAAAATTCAGACAAACCGGAAGCAGCAGTTAAAGGCGTAACTGAGCGACCGGGAAGTCCAGGCCTCGACAGCGTCGAGGAAGGTATTTTCCCAACCCCGGACCCAAATGAAAATTTAACATTAGGCTCCTCACTGGTGCTGCCCAAGTTTTCATAATCATAAGTTGACTCCGATCGAGCGATCGGAGTCCCCTGGCTTTCCCACGCTAAGCCTGGGTCCGTCACCGATTTCCCTTCATCGTCACATCCAGGCGTCCGCTCAATAGGAATCTCCACTTCCACAGTCGTCGTAGTACCAGATTCCATATCTTCGATTACTCCTTCCACTTGTACCAACCGGGTCGATCCCTTACCTGATTGACCCTTCACCTGGCCTGAAATGGAAGCATCGTGAGCGGGGGGGGGGGCGTTTGTTTATCTTTATTTACATCCAATAGGCTGACTTACGTAGACCCAGCTACTGAACTAACAAACCCCCTAGACTCCTCGCCTACACTAGTACGAGGAGACTGTGCTACATATGTCTCGTTTGCGAGATTGGCAGGCATAACAACACTATTTCCTTCGTTAGCTGCCAGAGAACCGGCCAGATACACCTGGAATATGCCGGGCGCCCACACAATACACTCTTCACAGGCCGTGTCCCATGTACAGATTCTACCCTGGCGGCATGGCGGACACACTGAGTGAAGGTCATAACTAGGCTTGTCACCTCCACAAGACATGCATGACATTTGAGACATATTTTGAGCCATTTTAAGCTGATAACTTAGAGAATACTTCCCAAAGGACTTCTTGCAGAAAATCAGACGTCTGAGGTAATCCAACTGTGAGTAGTTTCGCTAGAAAAGGCACTTTTTCACGGAGTTGACAATGTTTACTTCCAGCCCTACGAAGCAGTAGAACAAGAAGGAAGTAGAATTGTGGGTAGCTATGCTATCAGGTGACTAGCAGGGGAGATAACTGTGTCATTTAAATTCTTACTGTGATATTTCATGTAGACAAGAAATGCAAAGAGTGGAAGTGAGGTAAGTTTTCAGCGCAAATAACTTCGAAATTTCAATACCCGGTTGTCGGGAAATCGTCTCATGGTCGCGGAAGCACATGTGAATCTGTCGGCAGCAACAACAACGTCAAATGTAAACACCGTCAACTGCTCTGAATTTACCTCGGGCGACTTAGTCTGTTAACGGGATATATTCATTTGAGACTGGTTTATCCGAGGTAATTTTAGTTACATCGACGTATATTTCCGTGAAAGAATTCCGAATACTTACTAACCGTAATTTCACTCGAACAATCGACGAGTCGCCATTTTTGTTTGGTTTCGTTTTCGTTCCTTCCAAGTTCCAACGCAGGGAGATACAAATGAAACTGAATAAACACACGTTGTTTTCGTAGAATGCCAATCGTAAGTATTTCTTCGTGTATTCTGTGTGGTCTGTCTTGAGAAAATAGTAATACTCTATCATTTTCACTTTGGTTTGATCAAACTTATGTTGACACGACCGTACAGCGTGCGTTTTGAGCACATGACAAGGGAGTGAACTCTTCCTGCCGCGACATAGACGGTCGATTTGCAAGCGTTTTTAAAGTGTTTCTTTTTTTTGTTAACAATATTCTATGAAAACAATATCATCATTAAGACTCCTATTATTTGTGGAATCCAATACAATCATTATAAACCAGTATGATTTTGTTTTTCATCGTTTCTTGCTGACAACATAATGATGGAAATGAGTAAACGCAATCAACAACACAAAATGATTTTAATTACACAAAAGGTTAAAAATACATGAATTGGTAACAGTAGACAAGGTTCAAAGATGATAACATTTACCCTGGTTTGTGAAAAAAATATATACTCAACTTCGGGGGGAAAAAATGACCCTGGTTTGTAAAAAATTTATATACTCAATTTTAGGTGAAAAAATGCCGATAAATTTTATTTTAACTCAATTTGACTGTAAAAAAACTCAATTTTCCTGATTTCGGTTCGTAAAATTTTGACTTCTATGAATCCCTGTAGATACCAAGGGGAACCAGTGTACCACATTTGAGAAAGATCCATGAAGTAGTTCCTGAGAAATCGCAATAACAAAGTTTCATGGGGAAATCCAAGATGGCCACTTGGATTTTGGAATCGGACCAGGAAAGGTATCTTGCACAAGTAAACCCCAAGGGGAACCTGTGTACCAAATTTGACAAAGATCCATGCAGTAGTTCCTGAGAATTCATGATAACAAAATTTCATGGGGAAATTCGAAATGGCCGCCTGGTGGCCATATTGGATTTTCGAATCGGGCTAAAAAAGGTATCTTGCACAACTGGACCACAAGGGCAACCTGCATACCAAATTTGAGAAAGATCCATGCAGTACTTCCTGAGAAATCAAGATAATAACAAAGTTTCATGGGGAAATCCAAGATGGCCACTTGGATTTTGGAATCGGACCAGGAAAGGTATCTTACACAAGTAGACCACCTGTGTACCAAATTTGAGAAAGATCCATGCAGTAGTTCCTGAGAAATTGCAACAAATTTTCATGGGGAAATCCAAGATGGCCACCTGATGGACATATTGGATTTTGGAATCGGACCAGAAAAAGTATCTTGCACAACTGGACCACAAGGAGAACCTGTGTACCAAATTTGACAAAGATCCATGCAGTACTTCCTGAGAAATCACGATAAATATCGATCATAGAGGTCCATGTCCCCCGCTAGCAGCACCAGCTATGGTGGATTACATCCACCATAACTGGCGCTGCTGCTGCGGGGGCCCAGGGATTCATTCACGTCGGTTCTACGTACCAAATTTCGGTTCGTAGATTGAGTTTAAAAACTCAATTTTTCAGTTCAAAACTCTGTTTTTTTGAGTAAAAAATCAGTATTTGTCACCAAAATATTTATACTCAATTTGTGTGTTGGAAACTGAATTTTCAAGCTTCATAAATTCGAAATTTCAATACACGATTGTCGGGAAATCATCTGGTAAAACTGAAATGAGCACCATGGTCACGGTAGCAAATGTAAATCTGTCGGCAGCAGGGGTAGAATTTTGACGCGAATCCGGGAATCTTTCGCGTAAAAACTTGCCTAAAATGGAACTTGCGCGAATCAAAGCTTAGCGTAATCAGTGTGGTGTTAATTCAGGGAGATTTATTCAATATTTCACGGAAATTCAAGTCAAATAGCTGACCTGTTATCAGAAAACCCCGAGACATCTTTTCGTCTTGCTGCAAAACGGATGTTTTGATGATGTAACGTGCAAACTACACCTCGGAAACCTTTGCGCGTTTATTTTTTTGGAAGCCTTGAATGCTCTCTGTAAAGGATCCCGACGGGCGCCAGATGGCGCTAGTGTGAATGCTAAACACGCGGTCGTCAAATGGAAAGTACACGAGCGTGAAAATGAAAACCTGGGACGTTTGAAGTTTATTTAGCAGATAATTTTGATTCGGATTCATTCATAATTAGAATGACAAACCAGGGCAGTTTCTAGAAATGAAAGTCAGGTTCTGATCCCAAACTCCAGAGCTGGGGGTTCGGGGGGCGCTCTTAGCCCCCCGATGGGGTCTGGGGCAGCGCCCCATCCCGAGAAGCCATTTTAGGAGTTTTAAGGCAAAATGAAGCATTTTTAGAGTGTAAAAACTGACAGAACTAAGGGTGTTGGAAAATATCTTTTACTTATTATTTTGAACTTTTTGTGTTACAGTGTGACTCAAGAGAATAAAATAAAATATGGAAAAAAATGAGTGAGTTCTGTTATGTTATGTTGTTGTTGTTGTTCATCAACCTTTGGCTTTGGTGAAAAATAGGAGGCAATAGATCTTGCGGAATTCACGGCCGTTTTCACAGCTGCATTGTCACTGCATAGCCTGTCCTTCGACGTATATGTTTTCGCCGTCTTATTATGGGATTTACAAGTTGTTGAGGGTCGCCCTCCAGCACGTTTCATCTTTTCAGTCGTAAAATTTCACCTGTCAAACTTTTTTTCCACATGTTGTGAGGGACTACGGCAGACTGTGAAGTCGCCTGGGAAATGTAACACTTACACGCGGATAGCAGTGCGCTAAGGCATAAAATACCCGGGGCAGTTGAATCGGGATAACATCGGGTGTTTTCTTAGTCCATCATAAAATATCCGCCGAAGATTACAAATTTATGTGCTCTTTTATAGAATCGAACTAGATAGGTTTGCCAAACTTTCAATCATTTTTATATTTTCAACGTTGAGTTTGGGCGCCTTGGGAGTTTGGGCGCCCAAACGTTTTACGGAACTAAATTGGCGCTACATACGGCCCTGCAAACATTTTCACAGAGACAGCACATCAGGAGAAGTAGAATTAAGCGGTAAGAAATTTATGAAAATAAAAATAGATCGTTTCTTCAGAGACATTGCCTGCATGAGACCTGTCATGAACAACAACAACAGCAACGCGGTCGACCCTTTGCGTAGAGAACACGCATTTCTTTAGAAGTCAGTTTATTTTTGGTAATTTTGATCTTCCACTGTAAAAACATCGTGGTATGAAATGAAAAATATGTGAGACAAAAATATCAGGAATTTCCTTATTTTTTAATGTTTTTGCATATCTGTTATAAATCCATGGCAAATTGTTCGGCTTACTCTTTATAAGGCTCATTAATAATAATTGTTTGTTTTACGTTAACATCAACTGCTTGACAGGAAATAGGGCAGGTGGTCAGATTTTATTTATATCTTTTGTCTTGCAATGCAGACAGTCCCAAATGATTTGTTTTTCATATGCAATACAAAGATAAAAAAAAAATATTCAGAGTAAAATATTCAGAGTATACACATGTATACTTACCATGTAGTAAAAATGGTTAGGTTGAATCCATTTGTGGAATCCAATACAATCATCGTGTAACTATTTTATAAACTAGTATGATTTTTTTTTTCATCGTTTCTTTCTGACAACATAATGCCATGAGTAATCGCAATCAATAACACAAAATGATTTTACATGTAATTACACAAAAGGTTAAAAATACATCAATTGGTAACAGTAAACAAGGTTCATAGAAGATAACATTTACCCTGGTTTGTAAAAGAAATTATATACTCAACTTCTGGGGGAAAAATGACCCTGGTTTGTAAAAAATTTATATACTCAACTTTCAGGGGTTTTTCTTGACAGTTTTTCATCGGGGTAACCCCGATGAAAAACAAATAAGAATTGAGTTTTGACGTTTTTTTGGAAATTGAGTTTTCCATGACAAAATTGAGTATTTTATTTTTCGGACATTCGTGCACCGTAGGCGCGCGAAAAAATTGAGTTTCCTTCAATAAAATTGAGTTTCTGTAACGAAATGCAAAGATAATACAGCTCGCGAGAAGAAAGAAAAGACTCCACTGACGTGGTGGAAGACCGATGTGTGCGTTGTTGTTGTTATACGCACAGCCTACGTTTTGTTCCACTTTGCATGCGGGCGTATGACGTTTCATTGGAAAGGGAATTCCTTGTAGTTTCTGATTGAATGCGTGATTACGACCGATGGCCAATCAAACAGACGATAACATCGAAAAACTGCAAGGGATGTTTTCCCGTTTCTCTAGTAACGGTAACAGCCGATCCTGTATCGGTTACCTTGATTGGACAAGCGGGGTAACGTGACCTACATCGAAGCGCTCATTGGCCTTAGGCCTTCAACTGGGTCAAGCTGATCTGAGGGAAACGCCATTTTTATCTCATCGCAACGAATTACGTGGCGCAGAAGCTCGAAAGAAATTTGAAAATAAAGTTTGTTTAGCGGATTTAATCGAAACCCGCACTTTGGAAATATAAACTGAGCTTCTGTACTTCAACTATACCAAAGAATCATATATTTTGAAGGGGTTTTCTGTGAGTATTTTATATTTTCTGGGCGGCTTCTCGACAACGTTTTATGGAAATCTCCGTTGGTGTTTTTTTTTATTTTTCATTTTTATTTCTTCCTCCCGACTTCGTTATTCTGAGACAGAATATCAAGTTTACATTCAAGAAATCAAATCAGGCTTAGCTAACAATATATGTATGGTTTTTATCGAGTTTCATGCTTGGTAAATTTGAAAAAAGCGATTTCAGAATGGTACATCGCTGTACTCGCATTGGCAGAAGCAAAGGCTCGTCGCATTTTTCGTATAGAAAGACGAGAGCCGTTTGAACGACTCGCCGCAGCGTAACAGTTAAAATGCTGAAAAACTGAACTTAGAAAAATAAAGAACTGAATAAAGATCTATGCATGGAGACATTCATACAGTTGACTCCTCGTCGATGATCAATAATAAACTCCAGTAAATGGGGATAGTCAGACGCAGGCATTTGCACGTCCCTGAAAGTGAAAGTAGGCGGGATGAATGTAGAGCTGCCAGATGTCAAGAAATGTAAAGTGTCTCCATGAATAGATTTTGTAATAGATTATGTAATCGAAAATGCGAGACAAGAACTTTGATTTTCACAACACGTCGGTTCGGTATTGCTGCGCAACAACAACAACACAATGTTGTAGAGGGGGTGAAAAAAAACGTGATGGAGGGCGCATTTTATTTTCATTTTTCTGAAAGCCAACCAAAATGTTGGCCATACAACTGACATTTGAGATGCATACTGCAAACCTGTGTATGCATCAGCTGTTTTCAAGCACAGAAGAATTTTTCATCATTTAGATTTACACTGGAAGAAATATACCTCTGAAACGCCCGTACACACTCTCTTTTTTTGGGGGGTATTGCATGTATTTTTTTTGCATGCTATTCCTATTTCTAAGATGAAAAGGCACTAAAAATTGAGTTTTCGCACTTCATTCGATGAAAATTGGGAAAAATTGAGTTTTCATACTTCATTCGATGAAAATCGGGAAAAATTGAGTTTTAGGCATTCGGGAGATGCACAAGTGCAGTCACGTGGTACATTTTGGGTGAGTTCCGGCCGACTGCATATGGGACGTAACCTGTGGGAGATTTGACGGTCGCGAAAATAACATTGAAGTCAATGGGAATTTTTTTTAAAACGAAGTTTTGCAGTTTGATTCTGGTAGATAATATTTCAGAAGTGCATTGGCTTTCAAGCAAGACAACTTCTATAATTTTCACTCATATGCAACAGACGCTGTCAACGAAAAACTAGGGTGCTGCATGCAAATCTTACGACGCCAAACGACCGGAACTCACCCAGCAGGTCATGTGATCGACACATGTGAAAGAGGCGAATTATTTAGCGCGCCAAAGGCGCGAAAAAAAATTGAGTTTTATTAAATTCAGAAATTGAGTAGATGAAAAACTTTTGTCAAGAATAACCCCTGACTTTAGGGGGGAAAAAATGCTGATAAATTATATTTTAACTCAATTTGACTGTAAAAAAACTCAATTTTCTGAATTTCGGTTCGTAAAATTTGGACCTCTATGAATCCCTGGGGCCATGGACCTCTATGGTCGATTTGTTTTGGTCGATGATATCTCATATAATTGATGAAGAGTATGATTTGAAAATGGAGATATCCAACTGCTTATAATCCAATATGGCTGATGGCGGCCATAGTAGATTACGCACATTGCTGAAATACAATCCCAACCGTCCTCTCACCAATGTCAAGCCACACCCCAAGTTTGAAGTTGATCGGTTAAATCATTCACGAGTTATTGTCCGGACAAGAAAATCCAAGATCCAACTGCTTATAATCCAATATGGCTGACGGCGGCCATATTGGATTATGTACATTGCTGAAAAACAATCCCAACCGTCCTCTCACCGATGTCAAGGCACTCCCCAAGTTTGTAGTAGATCAGTTGAATCGTACTCCAGTTATTGTCCGGACAAGATCCAACTGCTTATAATCCAATATGGCTGACGGCGGCCATATTAGATTACGCACATTGCTAGAAAACAATCCCAACCGTCCTCTCGCCAATGTCAAGGCACACCCCAAGTTTGAAGTTGATCGGTTAAATCGTTCACGAGTTATTGTCCGGACAAGAAATCTACGGAATTACGGAATAACGGAATCACGGACACTGGTATTTCTAAGTCCCCCCCCCTACTAAGTAGCGGGGGACAACAATGTTTCATGGGGAAACCTAGGATGGCCGCCTGGTGGCCATACTGGATTTTCCGTTCGGACCGAAAAAGGTATCTTGCACATCTAGAACCTGAGGGGAACCTGTGTACCAAATTTGAGAAAGATCCATGAAGTAGTTCCTGAGAAATCGCGATAACAAGGTTTCATGGGGAAATCCAAGATGGCAAAAATATCATGCACAACCTCCACTCCAAGGGGAACCTGTGTACCAAATATGAGAAAGATCCATGCAGTAGTTCCTGAGAAATCGCGATAAGGTTTCATGGGGAAATCCAAGATGGCTGCCTGGTGGTCATAATGGATTTTCGAATCGGACCAGAAAAGGTATCTTGCACAACTGGAACACAAGGGGAACCTGTGTACCAAATTTGAGAAAGATCCATTCAGTACTTCCTGAGAAATCACGATAACAAAGATTCATGGGAAATCCAAAATGGTCGCCTGGTGGGCATATTACATTTTCGAATCGGACTGAAAAAGGTATCTTGCACAACTAGGCCCCAAGGGGAACCTGTGTACCAAATTTGAGAAAGATCCATTCAGTACTTCCTGAGAAATCACGATAACAAAGATTCATGGGAAATCCAAAATGGCCGCCTGGTGGGCATATTACATTTTCGAATCGGACTGAAAAAGATATCTTGCACAACTAGACCCCAAGGGGAACCTGTGTACCAAATTTGAGAAAGATCAAAGCAGTACTTCCTGAGAAATCATGATAAAGTTTCATGGAGAAATCGAAGATGGCTGCCTGGTGGCCATATTGGATTTTCGAATAGGACCAAAAAAGGTATCTTGCACAACTAGATACCAAGGGGAACCAGTGTACCACATTTGAGAAAGATCCATGAAGTAGTTCCTGAGAAATCGCAATAACAAGGTTTCATGGGGAAATCCAAGATGGCAAAAGTATCATGCACAACCTCGACTCCAAGGGGAACCGGTGTACCAAATATGAGAAAGATCCATGCAGTAGTTCCTGAGAAATCGCGATAAGGTTTCATGGGGAAATCCAAGATGGCTGCCTGGTGGCCATATTGGATTTTCGAATCGGGCCAGAAAAGGTATCTTGGACAACTAGACCCCAAGGGGAACCTGTGTACCAAATTTGATAAAGATCCATGCAGTAGTTCCTGAGAAATCGCGATAACAAGGTTTCATGGGGAAATCCAAGATGGCCGCCTTGTGGCCATATTGGATTTTTTAATCGGACCAGAGAAGGTATCTTGCACAACTAGGCCCCAGGGGGAACCTGTGTACCAAATTTGAGAAAGATCCATGCAGTAGTTCCTGAGAAATCGCGATAACAAGAATTGTTCACGGACGGACGACAAACGAAAAGCGATTTGAACAGCCCACCATCTGGTGATGGTGGGCTAAAAATATAGAAGAAAATTTGCCAAAATTTTATGAGAAATACAGGAATTTTCTTGATAAAATATAGGAAAATATAGGAAATGTAGGACAGGTCACTACTAAATTGTTTGTTCCAAACTTTGTAGTTTTCTGGTGATAATGACAGTTCCACTGAATGTGATCATACTGGTGTCGATTGAGGAGACCCCTTCTGCTGCTTTGTCATGTTTGTTCAACAAAGACAGATGGAAATGTGCTCATATTTGGTGAGTGTAGCGATGCAAACAAAAATTTCTGAAATGTACTTCCTCATGCAGTCTGATTCATTTCAGAGCATTGCTGAAAGTTTTCATCAGAAAACGGAAATATAGGAGTTTTTGAGTAAAATATAGGAAAATATGGCATGTATGGGAATGACTTAAAAATATAGGAAATATAGGAGGCACTTACAGGCCTGGACATTTCATTCGGGAAATAAATGTCTTTTCTTATATTCAAACATAAGCAGCACCGATCTTCAATGCTCAATATTTTGTCGACAATCCATATCCTCGGTTTTATACCCATTGTGTTGTTAAAGGCTGTTCCAGTTGTTGAAGGTTTTCAACTCCACTTTATTTTGCTATGGATTGTTTACCATCGCTCGAGAGACGATATAAGAAATATACAAGAAAGTCGCTCAAGCAAAACACAGGTTGCCTGTTGCTCTAGGCAGTGCAATCCGCCCGCCCAGACGTAACATGTGCTCGCTATTTTTACCCATAAAATATGAATCAATGATCGCGTTTGTTGTGTCCTAATAGGCCAATCACGCCTCATTTTGCGAAGGGTTTTTGGCCAGGACAAGTTTGTGAAATGCGCATGTCACAAGTCTAAGTTTGTTTCCGCTTTCTTTTATTTCTGGAGGTATGATGAGGGATGAAAACAGGTTACATGTACACCATCTGTGCTAACCCAGTCGAACCAAATATCCAGAGATTTACCTCAGCATTGTCCCGCTATAGAAGTACAGCGAGCAGCAACCGTCTGTTCATGCTATTGCATCCAGGTGGCAATATCTGAACTAGATGTTGATTTTCAAACAGCCTGACAGATATCAAGACTATGTTCACTTCAGTGAAACCGTTGAGATTGTCAGTTTGTGTATTGGCATGGCTGTGCCCTCTCAAGTATGAGTGGAAACTCATCTACCCGCAGAAAGAAAGAGAGGAACTTCAAATGTCCAGTTTCATTATTATTCTTATTTTCGCCTTCAATCTTGAAACTAGAACTCGTGGACTTCGAAAACCCCATCCTATTTTGTAATTGGTATGCAATAGATCTGGGCTTTGTTCCTCATACTTATATGCCAAAATTGGACATGCTCTCGGAGTGGCAGACTAAATGGTCTGGTTTGTATTTCAGTCACCCGTGAAGTGTCTGCAACAATGCTGATTGCTTGATTTATAGGTACTGTATCAATAGTTGATACCCATTTACCCAGAGTTTGTTCGAGTCACTCTCCTGGTCGTTCCTGCCATCTTGGTCGAAGTGGTCTTGGGTTTGTCATCGCAAAAGTAACAGCTCTAATAGGCTGTTCCATTAAGTCATCATAACCCGCGAATTTGGAGAGGAATGACACGGCGCTTAGGATAATAGATTTGCATAAAATTTCCCGTCAAATATATAGAACACGGTAGAATACAGATTGGTGACAACTTGTAAAATCGGATGTGAAGCATTATCTTAAAAAAAAATATTTTCTGTTTCTCAATGTCTTTTCAGACGGGAGAAAATCATGGAGGGGCATTGTCCGCAGAAACACATGGTCAGGAAATTGAAAATATCCTCAGAAACCAACATGTTTTGATTAGTCCACTTTGGTATAGGGTCGATAATTATGTACTCATCTCGCATTTATTCTTTCGACTCGCACACCACAGAAAGCTAAGGAATATTGGGGGAAAATACAATTTAAACTGAACTGATTACCGTGGCTGTTCGTATTTTGACGACTTTTTTTAAGCTGGCAATGGTCATTTTCTGAGGTATAATTTGTTTATTCATGGCTCCAGTAATATGCTTGCAAAAAATGTTGCGAATGGATCAACGACGGAATGAAGGAACATAGGGGGTGTCAGAGCGATTGTCATGACAGTACAGAAAAATTTATAATCAAGCTACATTTCCTGCGCAACCGCATGGCATTTAACCAGCATTTCTCTGAATATTTTCGATAAATTTCTTGATCACCAAGTGATAACTGTAACAAAAATCAAAATATGTCTGTTTCCGGAAACAGGCTAGAAAACTTTCGAGTAGGTAGGGCCAAAAAATTATTTTGTTTGGGAAATAAATTTTATTGTTATGTCCAATGCCACTATCACATGTGCAATGTTGCTCAAGTTTATTCATGATTATCCCTGTATTCGGCACAGTAAAATTTCTTTAGACAGAGAAACGTGTCCTAATTAGCGAAAATATTCAAATTCCACGAATTCTGGCAAAATAGGTAGGCTTTTGAATCAAATATCAGACTTACTGATTGAGGAATCAACATAACTGAATATTGATTATCAATGGGAAAAAATATTTAAAAAAAAAACATTTTATTTATTTTATTTTTTTTAGCACAACGTTTAATCCCTCTGATTTGAGCTGTTTGAGACAAGAAACGAGAAGAGACCTTTGAACACGCGATTTGTCGAAGAACGAAAAATTTGACTTCACAATTTGATAAATAAGTTTGCTTGTATCTTCGGGGTTTATTTCAACGCATTATTTCAATGTATTCATAATAAAACAAAATCGGCAAACTGAGATTTTCTAGCAAAGAAATGATATAGATTTTGACTGTCAGTTGCCGACTTCGTTCAAGGAAAAATATCAGTTCACTTGCCCGTGTCCGCCGACGCACTTCGGCTTGTGCCATTTCAAGCTAACAACTCCGTACCTTTCTTCCGAAGTTGACGGAGGATATGTTTAAAATTGTCCTAATAATAGTTATCAGGTCAACTAAAGCGTAAACCTCGGTAAGTTTTCAATTCCCCGGTCTGGAAGTGTGCTTTATTCGCCTGTTTATTCGAGTCCGTATATTGGAGGTATGGTAGCACTCCATTTCCAGCTAACACCCTGTATATTTGAGATCGCCATGCTGGAAGAACATCACACTTTACGGTTGTCGCAAAACCAGGCCCTCTCCTGCTCAAGAGACCCGAGTATAGCTAACACTTTGATTACCATCGTCACCTCTGTGCAGAGACTGATCGCTTCACAAATACCCGGGGTATATCTATACAACACGAACATCCGGGTGATTTCGCCAATCTCTTAACGTACAAGGACAACATCATCCACGTTCCGTATAAAAATTACCCTACCAATTTCGAGCATTTCTTCGCAAAAAAAAACGTATTAATTCTCATCTGCCATCGCCCAAAAACTATACAGACTCACAACATTACAACTGTGACCAACTAGGCAAGTTTCAGTGCCTCAGTCTTCCTAGTTTTTCTGCTCTTGATGTACAAAGTTTTCTACAGCTCAATGGCTGCCCCCATGGCCAAGGACGATTCCAATAACCCCCTCCTCCTCCGGAGGATGGGGTTAAAAAAAAAATCTGCCCTTGAAACAAAAAATACGAAGCTGCGCATCTGAAAACCCCTCGGCTCTGGACCCCAGCCATTCATAATATATTCAATTTGAACCAAGATTTCAGGAACACCAAGCAGTCAAGTGACAAATATACAATAATGAATAATACTTATTCATTACATAAATCTCTTGATGCATCGATGATGTATACCAAATTTTCCATCGAGCATTTGAATGTTATCAAAGATAGAGATCATTAATGATTTTGCATAAATTAAAGATGGCCGCCCATCCTTCCAGCCGCTCAGAGAAACTGATGTGGTTGTTCATTGCAAGTCTCTTGATACATCGATGCTGTATACCAAGTTTCATATAGAACACTGAAATGGTATCAAAGATAAGATTTTGCATAAATTAAAGATGGCCACCAAGGTTTCCGCCCAATCAGAAACACCAGAACTGTCATTTATTGTAAGTCTATTGATGCATCGATGATGTATACCAAATTTTACATCGAGCACTTGAACGGTATCAGAGATAGAGATCATTAATGATTTCGCATAAATTAAAGATGGCCACCCATCCTTCCCGCCACTCAGAGGAACTGATGTGGTTATACATTGCAGGTCTCTTGATACATCGATGCTGTATACCAAGTTTCGTATAGAACACTTGAATGGTATCAGAGATATATATCATTAAAGATTTTGTATAAAATAAAGATGGCTGCCAAGGTTTCCACCGAATCCAGGAAATTGGTTTGGTCATTCCTTTGAAGTTTCTTGATGCATCGATGATCTCTATCACTCTACTGAGATACACAAGATTAATGGTTTCGCATAAATTAAATATGTCCGCCAATGTTTCCAACCAATCCGGTCCAGATTCAATAGGGCTCTGGGTAATGAGCATTTGGATGTGCAGTGCAAGCTTGGTGTGCCTAGGGTGAGTCGTTCTAAAGATATCTTGGTAACAAGACAAATAAAGTGACAAATATACAATAATGAATAATACTTATTCATTACATAAGTCTCTTGATGCATCGATGATGTATACCAAATTTTCCATCGAGCATTTGAATGTTATCAAAGATAGAGATCATTAATGATTTTGCATAAATTAAAGATGGCCGCCCCTCCTTCCCGCCACTCAGAGGAACTGATGTGGTTGTTCATTGCAAGTCTCTTGATACATCGATGCTGTATACCAAGTTTCATATAGAACACTGAAATCAAGATATACATCATTAAAGTCTATTGATGCATCGATGATGTATACCAAATTTTACATCGAGCACTTGAACGGTATCAGAGATACGGTAATTTCCCTAATAATTCACGATGCAGTGATGAAACTCGCAACTCCAAAAATTGGCTACTTTCGAATTATTTGTCGCGCTAATTCCAGAAAAACGCTTATGTTCGAATTATATGTTATGCTGATTATCACAGAAGATCCAAAATGGTGGACCGCTTCACCGGGATCATTGTGATCTTGATAACGGTGTATTATGTTTGATATCTCTATCATAGTTCATTTAAAAGACTCTGGGACTCCGGGCTCACGAAACCCAGTCGACAACTGGCCAAAAGGCGACTAAAAAATGACAACTGGCGACTGAATTGTTCAGTTACTTGCCCAATGTGTCGATTAAAAATAGAGTAAATCGCCAAAGTGGCGAGTGAATTTTTGCTACATGAAGTGTTTAGTCGCCAAAGTAATTTTGTGTTTAGTTTATCATGCAGCGAAATCCGAGCAGGCCGAAAATGTACAGGAAATAATGACAGAGAATAATGCCGACGAAAAACAGACATGGGGAAATCCTAGTCTATTTACAGACCGCACGTGGTCTGATGTAATATCTGGGATACCTCACCTACTTATATTTTGACTGGGCACGTGAAACTATGTGCAGGCTGGCATGGACGACGAGTCTATTTTGCGTGACACAATAAAATCATGTGCTCGCCCCAGAAAAGGTAATTTGTGACCCGCTGACTGTTCTCAGTCAATGAAATCATCATAGTAAAACTTAACGTAAACAAATAAACTTGGCGGGAATTTGCAAGGTCAAGAGTTGAAACGGCTTGTCCCATTCCAGTGCAAAGAGGTGATACACCTAAAAGCACGACATGTGCGTTTTGACTTTAGTGTTGCTTCTAAAACAATTGTAGTCAAGTTACACCAGCTCAGTAATTTGGTTAAAAGTTTGCAGAGAAGTGGTTGGAACTTTCGTTTCATCTGACAGACTTTTCATTCTGGCCATTTCGGATTTGCGTAATCGACACACCAACGATCGTTTCGTTCAGGCAGACTGTCGAGACGAGGGTACTCTGCATAAGTTTTTTTTGTTTCTCTCTTTTCTTTTTTCAAACTAACAATGGATTATCATGTTGTTGGAAACAAGTCAGTCATTTTATTACATGGAAACGTTGTTCTGGATTTGCGAGTGAATAAAACACCAACATCAATATCTATTGACATCTCCCCGTAGCTCAAATGAAATACTCAACTGATCCCGTGCTGCAGTCAAAATGTATGGGGCACGTTATGCAGGTCTGAAGAAATGAAATAATGGCTCCCTCGACAAAGCAGTTGTGTACATACTAGCTATTACGCCGAAGCCCTGACAGGGACAAACAGAGGGAAACATTTATATCTTTGTCCTACCATATCGTCTGTTTATTAAAGAAAATGAGACATAACAAAAAATAAGGAAAAAATTCACTTGACTTTCAGCGGCACGGGCACGAACTCCGCGACGAAAACGGGAGTGTTCGAATTTATTGTTTCACGGGGATATTAAAAATGCTTCCGTTTTCATTTTATTAGGATGGAGAAAATCACGACAGTGGAAAAATCAGCCGTTTTCGAATTAAATTTGGAAGGTGAATTATTAGGGAAATTACCGTAGAGATCATTAATGATTTTGCATAAATTAAAGATGGCCACCCATCCTTCCCGCCACTCAGAGGAACTGATGTGGTTATACATTGCAGGTCTCTTGATACATCGATGCTGTATACCAAGTTTCGTATAGAACACTTGAATGGTATCAGAGATATATATCATTAAAGATTTTGTATAAACTAAAGATGGCCGCTAAGGTTTCCACCGAATCCGGGAAATTGGTTTGGTCATTCCTTTGAAGTTTCTTGATGCATCGATGATCTCTATCACTCTACCTGAGATACACAAGATTAATGTTTTCGCATAAATCAAATATGTCCGCCAATGTTTCCAACCAATCCGGTCCAGATTCGATAGGGCTCTGGGTAATGAGCATTTGGATGTGCAGTGCAAGTTTGGTGTGCCTAGGTCACACCCTGCATACCAAACGGCTGCTCCAACTTCCGCCGGAGGGTCAACTTCCGCCGGAGGGAAGGGCGCGGAAAATGGTAGGACAACTTGTTGATTTTTACGTTGATATGTCAGAACCATACCCTATCAACAATATCACATTGTCTCAGTCGTTAGATGATACGTTTATTTAACTAGCTGACGTGTTTTTGAGAACGAGATAATTCTAAATAGACAATTACATCCATTAGAAGCCGAATCTAGAAACCTTTCTTAGAAAAACTACATCAAATATGTATTTTATCTAATTAATCAAGAATATACCTACGATCGTTGTGTAGAACGAGGTTGCCTTTTAATGGCAAGATAATATTTATATGTGAAAAGAAGAATTTCGATGATTTTGAGACTCCTGAATATGACCTGTGTGGAAGTGGTGATACAACATACGGCGGAGTGAGATCTGATTACCGCCGGAGTCAATAATATTATGATACAGTTACCGCCGGAGTATCTAACAGGCACTGCGGAGCGGGGGAAGGGGCTACGGGGGTTGTAGCCCCCAAATAAGTTGAGCCGGAAAAATAAATAAACACTACTAAAGTTTTGATAGTTTCCCAGAGAGAATGGCAAATGTGATGCGGTAAAAAGCCTACTATTATCAGAATGCAGCAGGGCGCAGCGTTTTGCATTTGTAAATTCGACAATTGTCTAGGTTGTCCGTCTGTATAAGTCTTATGAGGGTCTCAAAAATAAATCATGAAGGCTGAACCGAAAGTGTTGGATATCTTAAAGTTTTAAGAAATGGACAGGCCATGCAATAAAAAGCATAACTGTCGGGACTTAGTTCCGGATTGAACAACCTTTCACCTAAAGGGCGTAGGAAGCCATGGCTGTACCACTTTTGCGCAATAAACAAAAATATGAGAGAAAGAAAAAACAAACAAGAGCCCAAGGGGCTTCAATATACGCCCGTATATCTGGAATTACATTGGTTCAAATTTCAAGGTTGTTTAATAGCCTTGATTTCAATTGATCTAGTAATCCAGAGAAAGGTAATGTAACATATATCACATCTTATATTGAATGATAAACTAAAATGAGCTCAACTCTTGGTAACTAGTTGACCTTGAAGCAAGAGCTTAGAGCTCACATATCCCACACTGAAATCGACAATAGTCAAACACAAGAAAATAGTAGTTTTCCTGCAAATGGATTCCTTTCAGACGAAAGAATTTTTCATGAAGGAAAGAGATAAGTAAACCTTTGTTCTTGAGTTAATAAACAGGTGTGAAGTTCATAAAGGACTCCTCTCCTCGTTGAATTAGTAAATGTATGGTTTTTATTTCACAACAGTTTAACTAAAGATGGGAGACAACTCCACAGGACAATACCATATAAATGCAGGGGAAAGAACTTCGAATATGACAACAATATTCCAACACATTTATTCAGCTAAGCTCGATTCAGTTTTGGGGGACTGCGACCTAGACCTTTGACAAATTGATCTCATATGTATGGCTCCACTTTGCCATGCGAGTAAGGTATACTCAAAGCTTGGTACCAATCCATACCTTGAAACTAGAGCTATCGCATGGACCACAAATGTTAATGGATGAATGGACAGAACGCAACATCGCATTACACGACCTCTTCTTCGACAGGCATATGAAAATGTGACTTTTAATGATTTCTTGATTTTGGGGTCACAGTGACCCTGACCTTTGACCTTGACCTCAATTTTGGTACACAACACCAGTGGTGTAACTTTAGGTTTCTGCCTGGTTGCCCTGAGGGCAAGTGAAATTAGAGATTTGCTTGCCCCCACAATAAACAACTTGCCCCCACCTCCCACCTTAGTTTTCTCCTGTTCAGCCCGTAATGAATAACTTCGATGCTGTGAACTGTTTCCATGTGCATCTATACTCGATTTCCTGTAAGTTTGTGACCCATAAACAAATGGGTCTGTTTTGAACTTGTCCTCGGAAGGCGTGGATTTCGTAGAACTGGAATATTTTCGGCAAATAGTACAAACTAATACACTGTCCGATTCGGTTTGGCCCGATTTTTTGCTCTGTAAATTGTCACGTATTTTACACAAATCGTTTTCAGAATATATTTCACTTATACTCTTCTCCGCCAGCCACGGAAAATCTGTCGCCCACGAGTTTATGAAAGTTCTCTTCCTCTTCCCTCTGTCGTACTCGGAATTACGATCAGCAGATGATTTATGCTTCGATTTAGGTGTTTTCGGCGCGTACTGTTTCAAAAACCGCTCCATGCGGCCATTTTAACTTTCGGTTTCTATGGAGAGTGCTGGTCTAGTCCCGCAGCGAATGGAAAGTTCGTTCCATCGGGTACCAGTATTGCTCGCATTGACTGGACACGTCTAACGAAGATTTGTGGGTTCCCGATTGTCCATGCCAGCCTGCTTACAAGTATTCGCGTGGTCCGACTTTATACGGTAGTTTTAACTTTTATCAATCAAAACTGGTAGAAAGCTAAACGGGATTAAACTACTGCATGCCCGGGCGGGCCAGCAACACAGAGACCCTACTTGCCCCCCGCTATTTTCACTTGCCCCGGGCATGCGGGCAGGCGTAAAGTTACATCACTGAACACATCGTCTTTACTCAATCTATCAATGCACACAAAAAATCATGATTTTTAATGATTTCCTGATTTTGGGGTCAGTGACCTTGACCTTTGACCTTGGACTAAATTTTGGTACAAGACAAAAAAAATGTTATTTTTAATAATTTCCTAATTTTGGGGTCGGTGACCTTTGACCGTGACCTAATTTTTGGTATGCATCACTTCATTTCCGCCTATTGAATGCACTCACAAAAAACACATCGTCTTCTCTCAATCTATCAATGCACACAAAAAATCATGATTTTTAATGATTTCCTGATTTTGGGGTCACAGTGACCTTGACCTTTGACCTTGGACTAAATTTTGGTACAAGACAAACCGTCTCCCCTCAATTTCTCAATGAACACAAAAAGTCATGATTTTTAACAATTTCACGATTTTGGGGTCACAGTGACCTTGACCTTTGACCTTGACCTACATTTTGGTATGTGACACATTGTGTCCCCCTAATGTATCTACTGACACAAAAAATGTTATTTTTAATAATTTCCTAATTTTGGGGTCGGTGACCTTTGACCTTGACCTAATTTTTGGTATGCATCACTTCATTTCCGCCTATTGAATCCACTCACAAAAAATTAGAAATTTTTAATGATTTCCTGATTTTTCGATCACACTGACCTTTGACCTCTGACCTCGACCTACATTTAATATGCAACACATCATCCCCCCCCCTAGGGCATCCACTCACCAAAAATTAGAACTGTAGATAGAAAACTGTCAACGATCAGTGATTTACTGATTTTTGGCAACAGTGACCTTTGACCTCTGACCTCGACCTCAATTTTGGTACGCGACACATCGTCTCCACCTGGCATATCCACTCACAAAAAATTGCAACTGTGGATAGAAAACGTTCACAGATATAGACCGGACACGAACACTTCAGTGATTTTCTGTTTTTTAGGCCAGTGACCTTTGACCTGTGACCTCGGCCTTCATTTTGGTACGCGACACATCGTCTCCCCGTAGGGTATCCACTCTATTTTTGGCCGAGGGGTAATAAATTTGGTTTTGCCGAACAGTTCATTGCGACAGAGCACAATTTTTTTTATTCCAAACAAGGTATTTTCTTAGTAACAATACATCGTCAATCAACAGATCATTATTGTGTTTTTTTTCAAACACCACCACTTATAACTTCTTTAGATGGAGAAAAAAAAAAGGGAAAAAAATATGTGCCAAATGTCACAGAGACTTACCCTTTTCTCCTTCTCAGACACGTTATGCCACAGTTTACCCAGCACTTTGCTGATCGTTTCAAAGTCTGAAAGAAAAATAGTTTTTAGAATGACACTCAGGCCCTATAATTGCTTGTTTCCTAAAACTGAGTTAAACAAGAGCACATGGGCTTCAAAAGTCACTCCCACATTGACTAGATTTAAATGTGGAAGAAATCTGGCATCAAAATGGGACATCAGGGGTGGGGGATATTTATAATAAAAATCGACCATAGAGGTCCATGTCCCCCGCTAACTGGCGCTGCTGCTGCGGGGGCCATGAACCTCTATGGTCGATTTTTTTTGGCTGATGATATCTCATATCATCGATGAAGAGTATGATTTGAAAATGGAGATACCGCTGATGAGCTTAACATAATCTAATACAGTGGATGGCACCCATATTGGATTACGCACATCCATAAAACATAATACCAACTGTCCTCTCACCAATGTCCATGCACTCCCCAAGTTCGAAGTAGATTGGTTGAATCGTTCTAGAGTTATTGTCCAGACAAGATCTAAATGCTGAAAATCTAAGATGACTGATGGTGGCCATCTTGGATTACACAGGTAACTGCATGAAAAGCAATGACAACTGTCCTCTCACCGATGTCAAGCCAAACTGCCAGTTTGAAGTCGATCAGTTGAATTATTCTAGAGTTGTTGTCCAGACAAGATGCAACTGCTCAAAATGCAACATAATCCAATATCGCTGGTAGATGGCAGCCAAATTGGAGTATGCTCGTTCATGAAACACAATCCTAACCGGAATTTCACCAAGGTCAAGGGACTCCCCAAGTTTGAAGTAGATCAGTTGAATCGTACTCCAGCTATTGTCCGGACAAGATCAAACTGTTTATAATCCAATATGGCTGACGGCGGCCATATTAGATTATGCACATTGCTGAAAAACAATCCCAACCGTCCTCTCACCAATGTCAAGGCACACCCCAAGTATGAAGTTGATCGGTTAAATCGTTCACGAGTTATTGTCCGGACAAGAAAATCTAAGATTCATCTGCTTATAATCCAATATGGCTGATGGCAGCCATATTAGATTATGCACGTTGCTGAGAAACAATACCAACCGTCCTCTCATCAATGTCAAGGCACACCCAAGTTTGAAGTTGATCGGTTAAATTGTTCACGAGTTACTGTCCGGACAAGAAAATCTAAAATCCAACTGCTTATAATCCAATATGGCCGACGGCGGCCATATTGGATTATGCACATTGCCGAAAAACAATCCCAACCGTCCTCTCGCCAATGTCAAGGCACACCCCAAGTTTGAAGTTGATCGGTTAAATCGTTCACGAGTTACTGTCCGGACAAGAAAATCTTACGGAATTACGGACACCGGTGTTTCTAAGTCTCCCCTCTATTAAGTAGCGGGGGACAAAAATAATAACCCAATGGGCCCAAAGCCCCTTGGCTAATGAGGGAAGTTTGGTTTGGTCATAATCCAGTTATTAATAAATGTGAACCGTACCATAAAACTTTATGAAAACAAAACCAAAATCACTAATTACCTTCAATAGAAATGGTCTATCGTCACATCCAACTACGGTGTACATTTATGAAAGGACTAGCTAGGATTCTGCAGGAGATGTAGTTGCCCATTTGATCTGAATGGGTGAGTGGGTGAATATGATTTAACGTTGTTTCCAACTATATTTCAGTCATATCACCACATTTGGGTCCTATTCCTTTCCACACCCAGGAACCTCAAGGTGGGGTTCTATTCCTTTTTCCACCCAGGAATCCCACTAAGTCGCCGCTTAGGACAAGCTGTCTGAGGAACTGAGGCCTATTCTTGCCATGACCTGGGGTGTGCACAATGACTTCCCAGGTCAACCCTTTTATCAGGCTGAAGATCTACAAATTTTGTCTCCCAATAACAGCGCTCTAGAGAGGTTACACTGTACCAATTATGCCTGGTTTGTCACCATTTTCAAAAGTTTGAATATGAAACAATTATCCCTCATTAACTCAGGGCTTCGTTTTTAGCGCGAGTGATAGCTCACCTGCACGTAAACACTGGCGTAAATTCATGTCACGAGAGTGATTTTCAGCTCACGTAAACTGTCACATTTTATATTGTGTTCTATTGCAATCACTCACCCGACTTTTAAATGCCCTCTCCTAAATAATTTGACGCGCGCTATTTTTAGCTCTCGCACTAATTCTAAACACGAAGCCCTGTAACTATGGCCACTAGTAGGTATGACAGCTGTTATGATCAATAATTTCGTTCTTTGATTTCTTATAAATTCTTTTAAACAAACGACCAGAAGAGCTCATTAAGTCTCGACGCAATACCTGTTTGAATACAATATTTCATCAAGATGTCCCAAACTGTATTTTATCGGATACATTCATCAAATTTGCATTCATATTGCAAGACAGCCTGAATTTGTGTAAATTTTCAGGCTGCTGTGGTTTGTTATTTTCAGGATTTGGATACTTTTCTGAGGGCGACACAATCCTGTTACAGCAACAACATCTCACAGTAACTGACCCTTGAACTGAAGTTGTACTGGACAGAGACATTCTTGTGATCCCTATATCAAGCTTTCCTCAGCTATGCCATGGGCTCGATAAAAATGTTTTCTGAAACATCACGAACATAGTAAAAAATGTGTGTTGTTTTATGTACCTGCTCCAGGTAATTCCTCCAAGACTTTTTGCCTGTTTGCGTTACTGAAGACAGTGTACGCTGTAAAGCGACGTTTCTTCGTAGCCTGTTGATAAAACAGAAGAATATCAAATAAAGGAGCACTAATGATCCCCCATATCTTAAGACCTTCCCCAGTTTTAAATTGAATCAAGTTGTATTGAGGTTTCGGCCATGTACAATAATATTTCTGTTTCAAGTAATCCTACCTACCCATATATTTTGCAGTTAACAAAAAGTTTAGGTAGACATTTTTCCCCTATTTCTATGTTTTTCAGCAGTACTCAATGAAATCCTGTACAAAACGGTCAAAACCTGACAAAAAAAAAAAATAAAAGAAGAAAAAAAAAAATAATGTTCCTGCGTTGGTTACTGGAAACACAAATATTACTGTGAATGGCCTTATTCCAAAGTTCCGACTGCACAAAACTATGTCCTTGTACATATATGCTGGTCAAGCAATACTGCTATTTGCATTCAGAAAATCATAATTGAATAAATTAATGCTCACACACCTCAAGGGGTCAGCTCTGTAAAATAATTTAAAGGAGAAGAAAACATGTGACTAATGTATACACTGAATGAAAGATCTATCCCCCTTGTATTCAAAAATGTAAGCAAAATTTGTTGTGATTTTTTCTACTGGATTAAATCTGCGTTCAACCTGCGCATTGTTCTCTCAAGCGTGCCGCCATTTTGCCTCGGGTCGTCTAAGCGCGTGACGTCACCCGGGCCTCACCGCTCTCTAGCGCGGAAGGCGAAAATATAAAGCAGCATGGCGGACAAAGGCGAACACAGCGACCATACTACCTCAGACGAATCGTTCGTTAATGACATACAGGAAAACCGAAATGGGCTACAGGCTTACCAGTTCGAACCAAGGAGATGAGACGATAGCATCGCATCATCGTCAGATAATAGCCAGAGCGAAGAAAGTAGTGGAGATGAGGCTGAAGGGATAGGTGGCCGCATGGATACTTTGGACTCGTGCACATGTTCAGCAGAACACTTGGGCCACGATAAGATAATGCTTTTGTTGGCAGGAGAGTGGTTGAACTAAAATTAGAATTGAATATTAATGATCTGAACCTTTCCTGTCTTGGTACCTGTTTTCTCTGTAAAATTGTGAATGGAAGGGGAGGTAACACTGGTTCTGGAAACACCTGTGTGGTCTCCTCTTCCTGCTCGAGCATTGCTCGGGTGACCGTTGCAGCAGCAGCTTTTCTCTTTTTCCTCACAGAAGGCCCAGTCTGTAAAAGCAACAAAAGAAAAGATGACAGACGGACAGACGACGCTGACGACGACAATACCCTTCGAGCAAAATTTGCCTGAGGGGTAAAAATGACATCAAATTTGATGTGGATTCTAAAGTGTGTGAACCTGATAATGACATCAGTGTTGTATCAAAGCAGTCATTTGATGCAACTCAAATATACCTGACCACTTCATCAGCTGTTCAACACATCTCATTTTATTCTCTGCACAACTAACCCCAAAACTGTATTCCTTCCATAAATATTTTAGATTACCATTTCAAATTGTTTCAATTTTCGGAAAATGAACAATTCCTGCAGATCAAAATTAAGTGCCCTGCAGTGTTGGGTCTTGTGATTTGTCTAAAAAATAAGCGAATAACCAAGGTTTGGCAATGGATAACATATTTACCGGTTTCGTAGAAGTAGTACTACTTGCAGATTCCAGTGGTTTAGCCTTTTCTGACTCTAACATCAACTGAAAACAACAGTGAAGACAGTATCAGTATTAGGATGTGACGGTCACCTGCCCACAAAGCATTTCACCCACCATGCCCACATTTGAGTCGAATCAGCCACAAAGTTTTGGTCAAATTTAGTCACATTGGTCAATTCTCACAAAACCAATGAATTCAAATTGTTTATCAGCCATTCCAAGTGAACGCACACTGTGATCTTTGTCAATTTTTAAATCATGATAGGGGCTTGCAATAAACAATTTTTATGGAAGGTACATGGTTGAAGTTTATGAACATGAAATATTGAGATGATTGGGTCATTCGGTGCTGTCACACCCTTTCACCAAGATACACCCATGATCCCATCTACCAGCCTAATTTCCAGCACTGGCAACAATTTTTCAAAATGTAGAATGTTCTCCAGAAACTTTGTTCCGTCTAGGGGGACCGGACTGGTCAAATGTAGGTCTCTAGCAGTAGAGTTGCCACAGTCTGAGTACAGGAGATCAGTCAGTTGTTCACAGTTTCTTGATCAGGCCAGATCTATTCTCCCTCATTTTGCTGTCACGGCAGTCACAAAATTAAGTATCTTATTTTTTATCAGATAAAAATATATACATAATGAAACTAGAGCCTTAGGCACTGAAACGGGGCTATTTAAATGTAAAATAGGCTGTTGGAATAATTCCACTAACTCTTTGATGTTCCATCTCATGGCGAAGAGCCATACTTGTAGTCTCACACATTCCTCTCAACAAGGATCTCTAGTGCATTAGTGTAATTGTACACATATATATATTTTTTAAAAACATGAGATTGATCTAATCAAAACCCCTCGGCTTTCCCCAAGTGATTTAGACCCATGTGTAGTGTGAATTCGGGAAGAGATAGAACTATGTGGAATAATCAAGCTAAAGGTAATTTACAATTTGCAGTGTATGGATGTATCAACAGATCAGTGTATGTAGTATAGAATTAAGCATGCTAAGTATTACAGTTCTGCAGATACAGTTAGTTACATTCAAGCATGTAGGACAAAAACAGAAATTAATATACCTGTAAAAGGGCATACTTCTGTAAAATATGGGCCGAGGGAAGCCACTTTCGATAGGCATCTGACTCAGCACTAGATAAATAAGTGTTAAAAATTTGGTGGTTGTGTCTCCAGCAGTTTTGCCTAAAATGCGGTACTGTAACGGTCGAACGTACATGGCGACGACAATACCCAGAGGTCAAAATGGCCGAGGGGTAAGAATACAAGTAGATAAATAAGTTTCCAAAATTTAGCACCTGTACTGAAGACGGATCTTCAGATATAACTTGTACGTTCAACTACAGATCACAAAATCGGAGATTATTACATCCGAAAGGGGCATACATGCAAGTCCATAAAATACGGGCCGAGACAACTATTGTTTTTGTAGATATCTAGAATATAACTGGATAAAAAAGTTTCCTCATAATTTGGTAGCTGTACCAAACACAGTTAATTATATATAACTGTTACATTCAAGCATATATCACAAAATCAAAGATAACTGCACCCGAAAAGGGGCATAACTCTGTAAAATAAGGGCTGAGGCAAGTAATTTTTTGTTGGCTTCTAGAATCCAACAATATAAATAAGTTTTCAAAATATGATAGCTATATTGAACACAGTTCTGTAGATATAGTTGGTTACATTCAAGCATATAGGACAGACATAGAAATTACTATATCTGTAAAGGGGCATAACTCTGTAAAATATGGGCCGAGGGAGCCAATTTCGACAGGCGTCTGATTTAGCACTAGATAAATAAGTGTACAAAATTTGGTGGTTGTGTCTCAAGCGGTTTTGCCTAGAATGCGTTAACGGACGGACGGACGGACGTACATGGCAACGACAATACCCCAAGGCCAAAATGGCCGAGGGGTAAAAACGCTGGGACAGACATTTATTATGAAACCAACCTGATGAAATGATAAAATAATGTCTTCACTGCATGTTACCAATATTTGTAAAAAAAATCACTTTTTTCAGATAATCGAAAGCATATCCTTCAGCAGTAAATAACAATACGAAGCTGCGCATCTGAAAACCCCTCGGCTCTGGGTACATTCATAATGTATTCAATTTGAACCAAGATGTCAGGAACACCAAGCAGTCAAGTCACAAATATACAGATTATCAAAAATTTTGCAATTAGGAATGACCCCCAAGGTTTCCGTCCAATCAGAGAAACCGGTATTCATTACATAAGTTTCTTGATGCATCAATGATGTATACCAAATTTTACATTGAGCATTTAAACGGTATCAGATATAGAGCTCATTAATGATTTCGCATAAATTAAAGATGGCCGCTCATCCTTCCCGCCACTCAGAGGAACTGATGTGGTTATTAATTGAAAGTCCCTTGATACATTGATGCTGTATACCAAGTTTCGTATAGAACACTGAAATGGTATCAGAGATATACATCATTAAAGGTTTTGCATAAATTAAAGATGGCCACCAAGGTTTCCGCCCAATCAAAGAAACCAGAACTGTCATTTGTTGTAAGTCTCTTGATGCATCGATGATGTATACCAAATTTTACATCGAGCACTTGAACGGTATCAGAGAACGAGATCATTAATGATTTGCATAAATTAAAGATGACCGCCCATCCTTCTCCCCACTCAGAGGAACTCATGTGGTTATTCATTGCAAGTCTCTTGATACATCGATGCTGTATACCAAGTTTGGTATAGAACACTTAAATGATATCAGAGATATATATCATTAAAGTTTTTGCATAAATTAAAGATGGCCACCAAGGTTTTCAGTCAATCAGGTCCCGATTTAAAGTATCTGTATGCATCGATGATGTATACCAACTTTCATATAAAACAATTGAATGGTAACAGAGATATGTATCATTATCGATTTTGCATAAGTTAAAGATGGCCTCAAGGATTTCCAGCTAATCAGAAATGCCGGTTTGGTAATTCATTGAAAGTTGCTTGATGCATCGATGATGTATACCAACTTTCGTATTGAACAGTTGAATGGTTTCTGAGATATGGATCATTATCCATTTTGCATAAAATTAAAGATGGCCGCCAAGGTTTCCACCCAATCAGGTCCCAATTCAATAGGCTTCTGGTCCTTGACTAGGTAAATAAGCATACCAAATTTGGAATTCTTCAGTGGAACCGTTTTGCGTCTATATCTCGCTCACGTACGGACGTACGAACAGACGGACGACAATACCCCATGGCCAAAATTGATGGCCAAAATTGGCCGAGGGGTAAAAATGAGTATTGAGATACATTGTAAAATCTTCATGGTTAGATGGACTGGAGCTATGTTGGGATGCATCCTCTCATGGCATCATATTGTTTCATGTACCTCCTCCTGCCAGCACACCCCTAGTTTTTTACAGTTCTATTTGGTTATCTCCCCTGTCACCTTACAGTTTCAAACACAGCTGTGATATGTGATATGTGATATGCAGAGCTCTTTCTGTAGGTCAGGGGGAAATGCTTGCAACATTCCATGAATATTTCAGAAGCAGGATGGAAAGAAAACATTTCTGAATACAGGGAAATTATTATGTAAATGATTTGACCAACACTCGATTTTAGAAACTTACCATAAAAAGATAATGCAGAGGGTCTTGAGGGGTAAGCTTAAATGGCGAAAATTCCAAACTGTAGCTCAACACACATATTTCATGAAAATGTAAATGAATACAGGCAAAGTGAAATATCCCATTGTTTTCTACAATGAATTACAATTATACTGGTATTATTTAATACTAAATTACTGCCCAAACACGCTTTCTAATGAGAATGAGTTAGTCCCACAAAATCACTCAACATGCACCTCTCAAAACCTGTGGTTTAGCAGACGACATATTTTGAGCACGAAAGTAGTGCCACTGGAAAATGAAAGGAAACACGCATAAAATTAGATAAATGGAAATGTAACTTGAACATATCAGACCTGCAACTATACGCGAACATTAAAAACACAGAAACCTGGACACTCTAAAAGAAGGAAGTTTCAGACCTCTTTCTTGTCGTATAAGAACTCTATCTTCTGCTGTGTTAGCAAGACACAGAGCTGGTGTTCATTTTTTTCTGACTAAAATACAGGACCATTAGTCCCTACGGGCCTACATCGCCCCGTGAAAATGTTTATGTTTGTAATTGTATTATAACTGAACTATCTACAGTTGACTTGATGTTGGTTGTAAATGCTTCAGTTTAGTAAAAGATAGTAGCTGTAGCTCATCTGGCTGTAACTGGCAAAAGTAGCTGTAAGAATTTTTTACTAAAGAACTGCCATAGATGAGTTTCTAACTTGTGTTGTCCCCCCCCCCGAACACTAAATGATCCATGCAGTAATTTCATGAGATTTCATAACAAAGTTTCACGGGAAATCCAAGACGCGACCATATTGGATTTTTGCTATGGACCAAAAAACGTATCTTGCACAACCGGACCACAAGGTAAACCTGTGTACCCAATTTGACCCAAAGACCCAAAGATCCATGCAGTAATTTCCTGAGAATTCACGATAACAAAATTTCATGGGAAAATTCAAGATGGCCGCCTGGTGGCCATATTGGATTTTCAAATCGGACCAGAAAAGGTATCTTGCACAACTAGACTCCAAGGGAAACCTGTGTATCAAATTTGAGAAAGATCAAAGCAGTAGATCCTCAGAAATCGAGATAAAGTTTCAAGGGGAAATCCAAGATGGCTGCCTGGTGGCCATATTGGACTTTCGAATCAAATCACAAAAGGTATCTTGCACAACTAGACCCCAAGGGGAACCTGTGTACCATATTTGAGAAAGATCCATGCACTACTTCCTGAGAAATCGCGATAACAATGTTTCATGGGGAAATTCAAGACGGCCGCCTGGTGGCCATATTGGATTTTTAAATCAGACCACAAAAGGTATCCTGCACAACTAGACCCAAAGGGGAACCTGTGTACCAAATTTGAGAAAGATCAATGCAGTGGTTCCTGAGAAATTGCGATAAAATTTCATGGGGAAATCCAAGATGGCCACCTAGTGGCCATATTGGATTTTCGTATTGGAACGAAAAGGTATCATGTACAAGTAGACCCCAAGGGGAACCTGTGTACCAAATTTGAGAAAAATTCATGCAGTACTTCCTGAGAAATCACGATAACAATGTTTCATGGGAAAATCCAAGATGGCCACCTGGTGGCCATATTGGATTTTTAAACCGAAGCAAAAAAGGTATCTTGTACAACTAGATTCCAAGGGGAACCTGTCTACCAAATTTGAGAAAGATCCATTCAGTAGTTCCTGAGAAATCGCGATAACAATGTTTCATGGGAAAATACAAGATGGCCGCCATGGCAGCCATATTTAAAATCATATCGACACCGCATGAACAAATTCTGGTGTACTCATTGGGGGGAACATGCATGCCAAGTTCCAGCTTAATCGGTCAAGCGGTTTCAGAGAAGAAGATGTTTACACATGACGGACGACAGACAATCAGGCCATGACATTAGCCCATTTTGTCACAGCAGTCACGCTTTCTAAGTTCTACTGATTGTGTTCAGTGGATTGTGAAAGAAATGATATCCAAGGATATACTTTTATGTTGCTGCCCTCTATGTGTTCCATTATCATAATTTGCATCAATTCTGCTTTTTTGCATTCTATAATGCCTCTCACAGCAGCACGAAGGCAAAGGAGGAGGAGAGAGAAACTAGAAGCAAGGGGAGAAACGATTCAGGTCTACAAGGTCAAATAAAAGGAATATAAGCTGAACTATAGAGAGAAACTGAAGCGTGATTTTAATAAGTTAACTAAAGGGGAACAGGTGGTTCACTTAGACAAGAAAAGAAGACAAGACAGAGCAAGACAGTGGAAATGCAGAGGTCAAAAAGCAGAACATTACAACACCAACTGATATCCATACTGATGGTCGGAGAGCTAACACATATGCTGTCAAGAGCAACAAACCGTGTTAAAACCAAGCTGCCGCAACAGGGTTCAAAATCTTACTCCGTCCCGAGTGGCGAGGTCCTGTATGGCGAGCTCGCCACTGGGGACGGTCTTTGTTTTCTCCGACACCAGGCGGTCTCGAGGCGAAGCATGGCCTCGCCATACGGGACCGCTTTACCACAGTGCGAGATCGATCTTTGTCAATGGAATTCAGAGCGTTATAATGAATAAACATATGAAAAACTTAAAAGCTTAAATAATTGAGGACTCATACAGGGCCGTACACGGTAATATTTCATGGAAATTCCGCCGGTTTGAGATCCACAGTACATTGCAAATCTTTGGACGTCTGCATGAAGTATAAATGTTAGATCATAGATTTGAGTCTTTGTAATTTGCCCACAAACACGTTTATTATCATTTTTTTTATTTCATCATCCATATAGCAGTACAGGACCCTATATATTTCTTGTTCTTTACTTCCTTATAATGTTCACATTGTTAGGCCCATGTATGGAGTCAGGACGTGGATATAAATTCCCACCTCGGGTTGAGTTAGAATTTGCTTTATCGCACAATGGGAAAATTTTCCTCTGTTCATGCAGTCTTGTCATTTTTAATAATCCCTTACAATATTTTAAAATCCAAAAGTCTACAAACTCTTAGAGTTACGCCTTATATTTGAAAGATCATTGCTTCCAGCCGACCTAGATAGTATACAGATAATATAGGTGTGGACTCGCGGAATTAAAGCAAGTGTCGTGATTGACTATCCATTCCTACAATTCATGCATGGATTCCCCAGAGACCCTGCACGGTGGAAAGCCTTACATCTATTATTTTTGAACACACAGGACATACATATTTCAACACCATGAGATAAGTTTTGGTGTAAAGTATGATTTTGCAAATAAATCATTCCTCGTGGAAACATGCCTTATACTTGTCATATAACTATTATACCGGACGATCAAGACATATTACTATTAGAAACATTCGACTTATGGTTCTTCAGCAGGGCATGTGTCTAACATGAACAAGGGCCCAAGGGGCTTCAATATACGCCCCTATATCTGAAATTACATTGGTCCAAATTTCAAGGTTGTTTAATAGCCTTGATTCCAATTGGTAGCTAGCAATCCAGAGAAAGGTCCACAATTTTTGTGCTTCTGAGAATGTAACATATATCAAATCTTATATTGAATGATAAACTAAAATGAGCTTAACTCCTGGTAACTAGTTGACCTTGAAGCAAGAGCTGAGAGCTCACATATCCCACACTGAAATCGGCAATAGTCAATCACAAGAAAATAGTAGTTTTTCTGCAAGTGGATTCCTTTCAGACGAGAGTATTTTTCATGAAGGAAGAAAAAATTGATGAAGTAAACCTTTGAAATTTGTTCTTGAGTTAATAAACAGGTATGAAGTTCATAAAAGGACCCCTCTCCCCGTTAAATTAGTAAATGTATGGTTTTTATCTCACAACAGTTTAACTAAATGTAACTCGGCTGTTTCAAACATGGGAGACAACACACAGGACAAACCATACATGTAGAGAGGAGAGACTGAAATATTCCAACCTAACACAAAAGTCAGTTATAAACTTGATTCAGTTTTGGGGGACTGTGACCTTGACCTTTGACAAATTGATCTCAAAATGTAAGGCTCCTCTTTGCCATAATAAAGGTATACTCAAAGTTTGGTACCAATCCATACCTTGAAACTAGAGATACCACATGGACAACAAATGTTAATGGATGAATGGACATAACTCAACATCGCATTACATGACCTCGTCTTCGACAGGCATATGAAAATGTGACTTTCAATGATTTCTTGATTTTGGGGTCACAGTGACCTTGACCTTTGACCCACATTTTGGTATGTAACACATCATGTCCCTCTAATGTATCTACTGGCAGAAAAAAAGATATTTTTAATGATTTCCTGATTTTGGGGTCACAGTGACCTTGACCTAAATTTTGGTACAGGACACATCGTCTTCCCTCAATGTATCAATGGACACAGAAAAATAATGATTTTTATGAATTTGTTGATGTTGTGGGTCACAGTGATGTTCGGCCTTCACCTACATTTTGGTACGTGACACATGTCCCCCTAATGTAACTACTGACACAAAAAAAGTACTTTTCAAAGATTTCTTGATTCTGGAGTCACAGTGACCTTGACCATTGACCTTGACCTGAATTTTGGTACATGACAAAACGTCTCCCCGTAATTTCTCAATGGAAATACAAAATCAAGATTTTTAACAATTTCACGATTTTGGGGTCACAGTGAATTTGACCTTTGACCTACATTTTGGTATGTGACACATCGTGTCCCCCTAATGTATCTACGGACACAAACAAATGTAATTTTTCATAATTTTCTGATTTTGGGTCACAGTGACCTTTGACCTTGACCTAATTTTTGGTACGCGACACTTCATTTCTGCCTATTGAATCCACTCACAAAAAAATAGTAATTTTTAATGATTTTTAGGTCACACTGACCTTTGACCTTGATTCTGGTGTCACAATGACCTTGACTATTGACCTGGATCTATATTTTGGTACATGACAAACCGGCTCCCCGTAATTTCCCAATGGACACAAAAAATCATGATTTTTAACAATTTTACAATTTTGAGGTCACACAAAAAAATGTTATTTTTAATAATTTCCTAATTTTGGGGTCACAGTGACCTTTGACCTTCAACCTTGACCTATTTTTTGGTATGTGACACTTCATTTCCCCCTATTGAATGCACTCACAAAAAATTAGAGATTTTCAATGATTTCCTGATTTTTCGGTCACACTGACCTTTGACCTCCATTTGGTATGCAACACATCGTTCCCCCCTTGGGTATCCACTAACCAAAAATTAAAAATGTAGATAGAAAACTGTCAATGATTTTCTGATTTTAGGCAAGTGACCTTTGACCTCGACCTCAATTTTGGTACGCGACACATCATCTCCACCTAGCGTATCCACTCATAAAAACTTGCAACTGTGGATAGAAAACGTTCACAGATATAGACCGGACACCAACACTTCAGTGATTTCCTGTTTTTTAGGCCAGTGACCTTTGACCTCTGACCTCGACCTTCATTTTGGTACGTGACACATCGTCTCCCCGTAGGGTATCCACTCATTAAAAATTAGAACTGTAGGTAGAAAAGTGTTCCAGATATAGACCGGACACGAGGGACAGACAGATGGACAGACAGACGGACAGACAGATGGACAGACAAACAGTTTAACAGCCTTCCTTAAAGGTCAATCCAAGCAAAACAAATTTTTGTCCAAAATTGCTTAAAAATCATAGTCCATACTTCACTTTATATGAAAAAAATATTGAAAAATGCTAATCTGATCAGAAACACATGTAATATGAGAGCAAAGTGGGCTTTTTCACATTTTCACAGCTGGGTTGATGACGTCACGCAGGGCAATTGCCCGAGAAAAAATGGTGGATAACATGGAAAGTGAGTGCAGTCAGAGCTTCGATTCAGATGTCGATACGAGCGATATCAGCTCCTTAGATGGAAATATTTTTCGAAAAGAAGATGAAATAGACACAGGGGAGGATGATGATGGGCAAAATAGCAGTTGTTTGAAGACCAACGACGGAATTCAGCCCTATCAATTTGAGCTGTACGGCTCCGATTCTGACAACGTGGAACTCGACGACGACGACAGGATTCGGAGAGGTCGTTTGTTGAATACAGATTGCACAGCATTTATCGAACCAACAGAAAGTGTGAGAAATTATGTAAACGGGAGATCCTGAAGGATCTTGGCGCCCACCATTGTCCGATAATTGTAAGCTAGTGACAAGAGGATCTCTTTATCCATTATTACTAAGAACAGCTGATCGATTTGTAATTTTGTTTGCAGAATTTCGAATTTGAGCAAAAAAGATCGAAAAAGGGACACTGGAAAACACCAAGATATTATCTTTCTAAGTTTCAGGAGTTTCAAGATTCTAGAAACTGTATTTGATGTCGGTTGTCAGTTGTCAGTTGCACATGTCATTATTGGGTAAGTACTGGAAGCGAAGACAAATCTCTGACACTTTGGCATAAGCTATGAAACATACTTAAGATTTTATAATTAGGAGCGAATGCTAATTCTGTTCTGTTTACTGGGTTAGTTTGAGATATCTCTTTTAAGATACCGGTACCATGCTCGAAAATATTAAAGTGATCCGGGATATTAAAAGGGATCTGGTCCATGCAGTAATGTTGAAACTTTGAAAGTGTCAGAATCCCTTGGATCAAAACACAAAGTAGTCTACAGTTGTCGAGTTGTGAGGCGTCACAAGAGTGACGTCCCTTCGTGTCGCCGACCTGTCAGCAGACGAAATGGTGGTGCAGTTCACTTGCAACGGCATGGACTAAAGTAAACGGATTTAAAATTTGAACAAATACGTTTTAATTTGGTATCATTTGAACTCCTTGATATAGAAGATGAAGGTATGGATATTCTCTATAGTCAATTTATAGAATATGCCCCATCGTATGATCCACCGATGACTCGTGATGCAATGTCACAACTATATTACCATATTAATTTGAAGCGTAACTTGGATTTTCGAATCGAACCAAAAAAAGGTATCTTGCACAGCTAGGTCCCATGTGGGACCTGTGTACCAAATTTCAGAGAGATCCATGAAGCAGTTCCTGAGAATTCACGATAAGAATTTTTCGAGCGGAAATTCAAGCTGGCCACCTTGCGGCCATATTGGATTTTGGAATCGGACCAAAAATGGTATCTTGCACAACTGGACCCCAAGGGGAACCTGTGTACCAAATTTGAGAAAGATCCACGCAGTACTTCCTGAGACTCTCGATAAAGTTTCATGGGGAAATCCAAGATGGCTGCCCGGTGGCCATATTGGATTTTTGAATTGGGCCGAAAAAGGTGTCTTGCACAACTAGACCCCAGGGAGAACTTGTGTACCAAATTTGAGAAAGATCCATGCAGTACTTCCTGAGAAATCACGATAACAATGTTTCATTGGGAAATCCAAAATGGCCGCCCTGTGGACATATTGCATTTTCGAATCGGACCAGTAAAGCTATCTTGCACAACTAGACACCAAGGGAAACATGTGTACCAAATTTGACAAAGATCCAAGCAGTAGTTCCTGAGAAATCACGATAACAATGTTTCATGGCGAAATCCAAGATGGCCGCCTTGTGGCCATACTGGATTTTCGAATCGAACCGGAAAAGGCATCTTGCACAACTGGACCACAAGGGGAACCTGTGTACCAAATTTGAGAAATATCCACACAGCAGTTCATGAGAAATCACGATAACAAAGTTTCATGGGGATATCTCAGATGGCCGCCTGGTGATCATATTGGATTTTCGAATCGGACCGAAAAGCGTGTCTTGCACAATTAGACCCCAAGGGGAACCTGTGTACCAAATTTGAGAAAGATCCACGCAGAAGTTCCTGAGAAACCGCGATAACAAAGTTTCATGGGGAAATCCAAGATGGCCGCCTTGTGGCCATACTGGATTTTCGAATCAAACCGGAAAAGGCATCTTGCACAACTGGACCACAAGGGGAACCTGTGTACCAAATTTGAGAAATATCCACACAGCAGTTCATGAGAAATCACGATAACAAAGTTTCATGGGGAAATCTAAGATGGCCGCCTGGTGATCATATTGGATTTTCGAATCGGACCGAAAAGGGTGTCTTGCACAACTAGACCACAAGGGGAACCTGTGTATCAAATTTGAGAAAGATCCACGAAGTAGTTCCTGAAAAATCGTGATAAAACAAAGTTTCACTGGGAAATCCAAGATGACCGCCTGGTGGCCATATTGGATTTTGGAATCGGACTGAAAAGGGTATCTTGCACAACTAGACCCCAAGAGGAACCTGTGTACCAAATTTGAGAAATATCCATGCAGTAATTCCTGAGAAATCGCGATAACAAAGTTTCATGGGAAAATCCGATTTTCGAATCAGACCAGAAAAGGTATCTTGAACAACTAGACCCCAAGGCCAGAGTTCGAATTTGGCACCTGTCCGTCAGTCCGAGACTGGTAAAAAATCAAACGGACTGGTGTGAGTGACTGAACAACAAGTCCGTCGGACTGGTAACAAAAGAACTCTCAGTTCATTGTGTAAACTATTTCTCTGGATATCTCCGCACAATTTGTAAAGAATGAAAAACAAAATATCTGTTTTCGGTTACCCGACCGAGTCGAAATAAATTGTGAGAGTCTAAAAAAATTTCCAGCAAATTCCAACGAAATCACGACCATGGCCGCGTTTTACGACAACAACAACAACCGTAAAGCGGTGCGACCACAGCCAGCTTACCGTAAAGTGTGACTGTAATGGACCGACTGTAATGCAGCATGGCAATGCAGGTTGGCGATCTTTTCAGAAAATAAAGCTCCCACTTCCAGGTCGGGAATCGGGAAATCAGCAACATGATTACGCTTCAGTCAACCTGATCAGGTTTACCAGGACAATTTTAAACATATTCTCTATCAACTTCAAAAGAAATCTACAGATTTTTTGGCTTGAAATGGCGTTTGTTGAAGCAGTGTTTTTCGCGACGACACATGCAGTCAAAGTCGCCGTCAAAGTCTAGCCGACGGGGTTTATCGTTTGTCATTATCTTCACACGCGCTCAAGAAATTCAAGAAATGCACAATTATTAATTTCTTATTTAGTAGCAACCATCACAGAGCACAAAATATTCATGATGACAAATGTTCCCACATCATCTTTTATTTAATATTAACGGACTAGTAAAAATATTTGGGGACTGGTTACATTTTTAGCGCACCAGTCCGGTGGACTGGTTCAAATTTTTCTTAAATTCGAACACTGAAGGCCAGGGGGACATGTGTACCAAATTTGAGAAAGATCCATGCAGTAGTTCCTGAGAAATCGCGATAACAAGAATTGTTTACGGACGGACTGACGGACGGACGAAGTGATTTGAACAACCCACCATCTAGTGATGGTGGGCTAAAAAAGGAATATATAGAAAATAGCTAAGGATATCTCAAAATAAGGTTTTCTACTGCCTATACTCACTCGAGATCTATTCCTCTTTCTGACAGCAGATCTTTCAGTTTTGGGGATTGAAGTTATTGCACCAGAAAAGCTCAATTCATCTTCAAATTCCATGTTGCAGTCCTCGGGTCCGTTCTGGGCGTTCATCGGGGGCGCAAAAGCGAGCAGGGCATGTACAGCCGTCTTCCTGCCCGAGGCCTCGCTTCAGGCAAGGTTCGGTCAGCCGATGTCCGTGGTAGATTCTCCGTGTCCGATTTCTTTGCCATCACATTCTGATTGTTCTCAGGTTTGATAGTTGGAATAGCTGTTCTCTTTAGTTTTGGTTTGTACCCGAATTCAACTGCTATGCTGTTGAGGTCCTCGAATGATGTCTTTCTGTCAAAATGTGCCGAGCAAATACACGAGTACTGGCTCGGGCCCATTTCCCACACTCTCGTGTTGCGTACAAATTCCGTCCAATTTGCAGAGATTTTCTCGTCTTTAGGCCACAAATGAATACTAACACCGTCATCTGTAGCAAAACTGCAACCTCCCACTACACAACGTCGCGGCATCTTTAACAAATGAGGCCCCGATACTCCGAAAATCTCCAGAAATCAGCAGCTACTTATGACTGTGGTATGCAGCTTTAACAAAGAGAATACAAGATGGCAGTCCCTCCGTGACGTTACAGCTGGAATTGACAGGAGAGCGATTTTCACCTTTCAAACGGCAATATCTCGCCAACCAGACGGCACAAAATTATGGAAAAAATATCACTATTTTCAGAATCGAAAGAACTATTTTTAAAAATATTTTTGACCTCAGATCGTTCGGGTTGACCTTTAATAAAATTTCATCAGGAAGAAGGAAAACGTGACTGCCATGACGGTTACAATTGCAAATTTCAATACTACCACTGCCAGAAAATGGTCTAATCCTTTTTAAGTTGTAGGCAACTACAGTTGTAGAGAACACAAAAACACAAACTACGACAGAATGATCAATTGGATTTCTCAGAAAATCAATAGCAATCGTGACTGCCGTGACAGTGAAATGTGACTGCCGTGACAGTGAAATGTGACTGCCGTTACAGTGAAATGTGACTGCCGTGACAGTGAAAGGTGACTGCCGTGACAGTGAAATGTGACTGCCGTGACGAGTAGCATCCCGAACAATAACATATATTGATATCAGAGGTGGTAGAGCCATAAAATTTCATCATTTTCAACAAAAACATAATTGTTAAATTATCTTAAGAGGCCAAACTTGTGAAACAATTCTTCAACAATGTGCCAACAAAACAAGTTGTCAAATATGATACATGGACGTATTCCCCAAGAGTCATTTTCGGAATACCTCCATGTATTTGACAATTTGTTTTTGTTGGGACTTTGTTAAAATCTGTATCATCTTGTCATATAACTATTATACCGGACGATCAAGACATATAAGAAACATTCGACTTATGGTCGTTCAGCAGGGCATGTGTCTAACATGAAAAAGTGGCATGCAGATTCAATCCACATCATCCAAGGGAGATAATTTTGCAACACGCCTCAGATCTGCGATATCGCTTGCTATTTATTCATACAAGGTTTGCCAAATGTATCCAATCTAGTGCTGATGTAATCAATCTCCAGTTGTAATCCTATCATAGATTATAAGGAGTTATTATACCACTATCATGATTATAAGCAAAGAACAAAGATGTCCTCAGTGGCGAGGCCCTCCGTGGTGAGCTCGCCACTCAGGGTAAGATTTTGAACCCTAGGACGAAAAAGCAGTTTAACAGCCTTCCTTAAAGGTCAACCCAAGTGAGAAAACTTTTTGTCCAAAATTGTTTAAAAGTAGGCTGTCGCCATCGGGACCCCTCGGGCCGGGCCCAGAGCAATTGTGGAAATAATGTTTCTGACCCCCAACAACTCACATATTTGGGGTGGGCATGTATAAAGGGGCATAACTCCTGAAAAACACATCCCATGGCACCAACTTTCAATAGGCTTCTGGTACTGGCTGTATTAAACAACTGTATTAAGTTTCATTGTTGTGAGTGAAGGACTTTTTGAGATAATGTGTTTACAAGGATATGGACCAACAGACATGTATAAAGCGGCAGAACTCCTGAAAAACACATCCGATTACACGGACTTTCAATAGGCTTCTGGTACTGGCTGTATTAAACAACTGTATGAAGTTTCATTGTTGTGAGTGAAGGACTTTTTGAGATAATGTGTTTACAATGATATGATGGACAGACGGACGGACGGACAGACGACGGAGGCAACGACAATACCGCTCGGGCAGAATCTGTCCGAGGGGTAAAAATCATAGTTCATACTTCACTTTCTATGAAAAAAACATTGAAAAAATTCTAATCTGATCAGAAACACATGTAATCTGGGAGCAAAGTGGACTTTTTCACAGTTTCACAGCAGGATTGATGACGTCACGCAGGGCAATTGCCCAAGAAAAAATGGTGGATAACATGGAAAGCGAGTGCAGTCAGAGCTTCGATTCAGATGTCGATTCGAACGATATCAGCTCCTTAGATGATGATGGGCAAAATAACAGTTGTTTGAAGACCAACGACGGAATTCAGCCCTATCAATTTGAGCTGTACGGCTCCGATTCTGACAACGCGGAACTCTACGACGACGACATGATTCGGAGAGGTCATTTGTTGAATACAGATTGCACAGCATTTATCGAACCAACAGAAAGTGTGAGAAATTATGTAAACGAGAGATCCTGATGGATCTTGACGCCCACCATTGTCCGATAATTGTAAGCTAGTGACAAGAGGATCTCTTTGTCCATTATTACTAAGAACAGATGATCGATTTGTAATTTTGTTTGCAGAATTTCGAATTTGAGCAAAAAAAAAAGATCGAAAAAGGGACACTGGAAAACACCAAGATATTATCTTTTTAAGTTTCAGGAGTTTCAAGATTTCTAGAAACTGTACTTGATGTTGGTTGTCGGTTGTCAGTTGTCGGCTGCACATGTCATTATTGGGTACTGGAAGCGAAGACAAATCTCTGACACTTTGCCATAAGCTATGAAACATACTTAAGATTTTATAACTAGGAGCGAAAGCTAATTCTGTTCTGTTTACTAGGTTAGTTTGAGATATCTCTTTTAAGATACCGGTACCATGCTCAAAAATATTAAAATGATCCGGGATATTAAAAGGGATCTGGTCCATGCAGTAATGTTGAAACTTTGAAAGTGTCAGAATCCCTTGGATCAAAACACACAGTAGTCTACAGTTGTTGAGTTGTGATGCGTCACAAGAGTGACATCCCTTCGTGTCGCCGACCTGTCAGCAGACGAAATGGTGGGGCAGTTCACTTGCATTGGCATGGACTAAAGTATTATAAAACCGATTTAAAATTTGAACAAATACGTTTTAATTTGGTATCATTTGAACTCCTTGATATAGAAGATGAAGGTATGGATATTCTCTATAGTCAATTTATAGAATATGCCCCATCGTATGATACGCCGATGACTCGTGATGCAACGTCACAACTCGGGAATACCATATTAATTTGAAGCGTAACTTGGATTTTCGAATCGGACCAAAAAAAGGTATCTTGCACAGCTAGTTCCCATGTGGGACATGTGTACCAAATTTGAGAAATATCCACGAAGTACTTCCTGAGAAATCTCGATAAAGTTTCATGGGGAAATCCAAGATGGCTGCCCGGTGGCCATATTGGATTTTTGAATCGGACCGAAAAAGGTGTCTTGCACAACTAGACCCCAGGAGGAACTTGTGTATCAAATTTGAGAAAGATCCATTCAGTACTTCCTGAGAAATCACGATAACAATGTTTCATTGGGAAATCTAAAATGGCCGCCTTGTGGACATTGCATTTTCTAATCGGACCAGCACTGGTATCTTGCACAACTAGACACCAAGGGGAACCTGTGTACCAAATTTGAGAAAGATCCATGCAGTACTTCCTGAGAAATCACGATAACAAAGTTTCATGGGGAAATCCAAGACAGCCGCCTGGTGGCCATATTGAATTTTGGAATCGGACCAGAAAAGGTATCCTGCACCACTAGACCACAAGGGAAACATGTGTACCAAATTTGACAAAGATCCAAGATTTAGTTCCTGAGAATTCACGATAACAAAATTTCATGGGGAAATTCAAAATGGTTGCCAGGTGGCCATATTGGACTTTCGAATCGGACCGACATGACCGAAGAAGGTATCTTGCACAACTAGACCCCAAGGGGAACCTGTGTATCAAATTTGAGAAAGATCCACACAGTAGTTCCTGAGAAATCGCGATAACAAAAAGTTTCATGGGGAAATCCAAGATGTCCGCCTTTTGGCCATACTGGATTTTCGAATCGGACCGGAAAAGGCATCTTGCACAACTGGACCACAAGGGGAACCTGTGTACCAAATTTGAGAAATAGCCACACAGCAGTTCATGAGAAATCACGATAACAAAGTTTCATGGGAAAATCTAAGATGGCCGCCTGGTGACCATATTGGATTTTCGAATCGAACCGAAAAGGGTGTCTTGCACAACTAGACCACAAGGGGAACCTGTGTACCAAATTTGAGGAAGATCCATGAAGTACTTCCTGAGAAATCATGATAAAGTTTCATGGGGAAATCCAAGATGGCTGCCTGGTGGCCATATTGGATTTTCGAATCGGACCAGAAAAGGTATCTTGGACAACTAGACCCCAAGGGGAACCTGTGTACCAATTTGGGAAAGATCCATGCAGTAGTTCCTGAGAAATCAAGTTAACAAAGTTTCATGAGAAAATCCAAGATGGCCGCCTTGGGGCCATATTGGATTTTTGAATCGGACCGAAAAGGATATCTTGCACAACTAGACCCCCAGGGGAACCTGTGTACCAAATTTGAGAAAGATCCACAGAGTAGTTCCTGAAAAATCGTGATAAAGTTTCACTGGGAAATCCAAGATGACCGCCTGGTGGCCATATTGGATTTTGGAATCGGACCGAAAAGGGTAACTTGCACAACTAGACCCCAAGAGGAACCTGTGTACCAAATTTGACAAAGATCCATGCAGTAGTTCCTGAGAAATCGCGATAACAAAGTTTCATGGGGAAATCCAAGATGGCCACCTGAGAAATCGCAATAACAAGAATTGATGGACGGATGATGGACCACGGACGAAAAGTGATTTGAACAAAAAGGAATATATAGAAAATAGCTAAGGATATCTCAAAATAAGGTTTTCTACTGCCTATACTCACTCGAGATCTATTCCTCTTTCTGACAGCAGATCTTTCAGTTTTGGGGATTGAAGTTATTGCACCAGAAAAGCTCAATTCATCTTCAAATTCCATGTTGCAGTCCTCGGGTCTGTTCTGGGCGTTCATCGGGGGCGCAAAAGCGAGCAGGGCATGTACAGCCGTCTTCCTGCCCGAGGCCTCGCTTTCAGGCAAGGTTCGGTCAGCCGATGTCCGTGGTAGATTCTCCGTGTCCGATTTCTTTGCCATCACATTCTGATTGTTCTCAGGTTTGATAGTTGGAATAGCTGTTCTCTTTAGTTTTGGTTTGTACCCGAATTCAACTGCTATGCTGTTGAGGTCCTCGAATGATGTCTTTCTGTCAAAATGTGCCGAGCAAATATACGAGTACTGGCTTGGGCCCATTTCCCACACTCTCGTGTTGCGTACAAATTCCGTCCAATTTGCAGAGATTTTCTCGTCTTTAGGCCACAAATGAATACTAACACCGTCATCTGTAGTAAAACTGCAACCTCCCACTACACAACGTCGCGGCATCTTTAACAAATGAGGCCCCGATACTCCGAAAATCTCCAGAAATCAGCAGCTACTTATGACTGTGGTATGTGGCTTTAACATAGAATACAAGATGGCAGTCCCTCCGTGACGTCACAGCTGGAATTGACAGGAGAGCGATTTTCACCTTTCAAACGGCAATATCTCGCCAACCAGATGGCACAAAATTATGAAAAAAATATCACTATTTTCAGAATCGAAAGAACTATTTTTTAAAATATTTTTGACCTCAGATCGTTCGGGTTGACCTTTAATAAAATTTCATCAGGAAGAAGGAAAACGTGACTGCCATGACGGTTACAATTGCAAATTTTAATACTACCACAATGTTTTGTTCGTTTTGAAGCCCCCTGACAGAAAACGGTCTAATCTTTTTTAAGTTGTAGGCAACTACAGTTGTAGAGAACACAAAAACACAAACTACAAAAGAATGATCAATTGGATTTCTCAGAAAATCAATAGCAATCGTGACTGCCGTGACAGTGAAATGTGACTGCCGTGACAGTGAAATGTGACTGCCGTGACAAAGAAATGTGACTGCCGTGACAGTGAAATGTGACTGCCGTGACAGTGAAATGTGACTGCCGTGACAAAGAAATGTGACTGCCGTGACAGTGAAATGTGACTGCCGTGACAGTGAAATGTGACTGCCGTGACAGTGAAATGTGACTGCCGTGACAGTGAAATGTGACTGCCGTGACAGTGAAATGTGACTGCCGTGACAGTGAAATGTGACTGCCGTGACATGAAATGTGACTGCCGTGACAGTGAAATGTGACTGCCGTGATCAGTAGCATCCCGAACAATAACATATATTGATATCAGAGGTGGTAGAGCCATAAAATTTCATCATTTTCAACAAAAACATAATTGTTAAATTATCTTAAAGGCTAAACTTGTGAAACAATTATTTAACAATGTGCCAAGAAAACAAGTTGTCAAATATGATACATGGATGATTTCCCCAAGAGTCATTTTCGGAATACCTCCATGTATTTGACAATTTGTTTTTGTTGGGACTTTGTTAAAATCTATATCATTGTTTCACAAGTTTAGTCTTAAAGAGAATTTAACAGTTATGTTTTTGTTGAAAATGATGAAATTTTATGGCTCTATCACCTCCGATATCAATATGTTATTGTTCGGGATGCTACTCGTCATGGCAGTCACATTTCACTGTCACGGCAGTCACATTTTCCTTCTCCCTGATAACCCCTATAAATAACAAAATTTTTATTAAGGATGTCTGTCGAACTGATAGATAACTTCAATAACTACAAAATAAAAAGTTATCTTTTTTATTGTTGTCCATATTTTTAAACCTGTAATAATAAATCACTCCTCAATTGAGCAGCTTTGTCAGGGCAGTCACGATGGAATGGCTGATGTGGAGGAGTCCAAAATAAGCAAATCAGGCCAATTAATCAGTGATCAATATAGATGGAACACAACACATTTGGTAAATCTCCACCCCCCACCCGGGCATTTATTGTCTGTACCGAGGCCTGATTTCACTATTAAAAAAAAACACAGGGGGGGTGAGGAGTGGCAGGACAGAAAATTATATTGTAGCCCTTGATCAATGAAAATAAACCCCGATTGGATTTCCCCTTTAATCCAAGTCTGGCCGACATGACAGTTCTGTGGCTCAATTAAGGGGAGAAACTGAAGGTTTCTCTATGCTGTGAAGCTTTCATTTGTCGCGGGCAAAAATCAGACAGCCATAGTTTGCAATATAAAACGTATTTCAGTGTTTTACTAGGGATCTAGATGTTCACATCTTCATACCGAGGTCTACTTCTCCGTTTACATTTCGAATTAGCCTTGATTGATCTCGCCACCTAAAGTATTCAAAACCCGATGTGTAGATTTCATCTACAATCCAGAGATGAGCCAATCAGAACCTACATGACTGATGCGTGTTATTGTGTGACATATTCTCTCAGTAGTGATGTGGTTCCTCCTAATATGGCAGTAGGTGTGGCCAGATACATTGGACAGCCAATCAATAACCCACTCATTCAGCCCATTTCGTAATTCAAATTAATTTGAGGCCAGTGACAATTTGTGCACGTTTGTAAATACTTTTGAACAAAGTCGGTACCGGTAGGCAGCTATTAAATCAAGGCTAATTTGAAGCGTAAACAGAGAAGTAGACTTGGGTATGGAGATGAGCTGTTCAAAGCTGTCAGCAAACTAGTGGGATTTCTAACTTTTGCTGCATGTTAAATATATACCGTGCATGCTGTATGTATGGTATCACCCCTTTAACAGCAGAACTGCCATGGTATGGCCACAGCTGGAACTTCAATCCAACTTATTGATAATGTGGCTGTTGAACTCCCCCGGCACACTGGAGAATAACTCCATTAAGGTAACATACTGGCATAAAAACCCTGACGGGTAATTATTACAGAATTTGTGATGACATATATTTTACGTAGAATCCCCTAGTTGATTGTACAATGTTTTTACTAGGGAATGAAAATTGAAAAGACACTATCGTTCTCACTGACTCCTGGTCGACTCCAAGAAACAACTTTGAACAGTGTTGAAACTGGGTAATCACGACGCCAACATACTCGATCAAACACAGCTTCATATCAATTTTTTTAAATTTTATTTCGACTGGTAGTTTGAAAGATAATCCAGAGATTATTCTAATACAATACCTCTCTTAGCTCTGCTGGTTGCGCCCGCTTCTCCAGCCTGGCAAGTGTGGACAGTCGTTTCGGTTCGGGAGCCTGACGATGTACAAACTCAGTAGGCACAGCATCATCTTTCAGGAATGTCCGTTGCATGCTCTTGGATTCAATACCATATTTTGCATATTTATCTTCTTTGAAACAGCCTGGTAAGAAGTGCAACGAGCAGAGTCTTGAGTTTGCGTTTGGAGTAAAATCCTGCCGACTAACGTAATGCACCCACTGTTTCAGTACATCTGGTTTCAACATTGGGAACCGATGAAATGTCACGGTATTTGGAAGGTTTGGATTCCCAGTTCTGTTAGAACAGCCGAACGCCGCACACTGTGGCATGATGACCGTGTACTTGCGGAATATTGGCACACTACCACTATCAAATTATAACAGTATACAAAATATAAACCTGCAGTCCCGAGAGCTTCTCATACTTTAACATAGGGCGGAAGTGGGTACGAGCCCGGCTGATGTCACGCAGCGATGGCAGGATTTCTGATTGGTCAGCCCTCGCAATTCAGAAACCTGCCTTGGCAGAAAATGTTGTAAAATTACATTATCCCCCATTCAGCCCCATGTTAAAAATGGCCGAGGCAAACTCGGCTTCAGCTTTTTGCATCTGTAATGCTGAATGCCGACGCCAATTGCGAGGGTTGTTGGTTAAAATAGACGCAAGCCCTTGTAATGGTGGCACTTATGAATCTGTCCAAAGGCTCCAGTTTTTGATGATTACTCTATATGAATAGATCGGCGGTAAAAAAAAAATTGCAAAAAAACGGGGGAGATAGACCTTTCGTTCAGTGTATGCATTAGTCACATGTTTTCTTCTCCTTTAATTGAGTAGGATTTTTAAGGGGAAATTGAAGATGGCTGCCTGGAGGTCATATGTATTTTGGAATCTAATCAAAAAGGTATCTTGCACAACTAGACCACAACGGGAACCTGTGTAACAAATTTGACAAAGATCCATGCAGTAGTTCCGGAGATATCACGATAAAAAAAATTCATGGGAAAATTCAAAATGCAGTCATAATATATTGGATTTTTGAAATGGACCAAGAAAAGTATCTTGCACAACTGGACCCCAAGGGTTTTTGATGATTATTCGATATGAATAGATCGGCGGTAAAAAAAAAATCGCAAAAAAAAATATTAGCTTACATTTTTGGATACGGGGGAGATAGATCTTTCGTTCAGTGTATACATTAGTCACATGTTTTCTTCTCCTTCAATCAAGTAGGATTTGCCTCCCTTAACCCAATCATTCTTGCTGCAGCCATTTCAATTTGCTTTATTGTTTTCATTTGACATCTCAGTAAAAATCGTTGAGACATCTGTTTAACATTGGCCTAAGAATCCTTGAGAAAATTTTTTTTTGGCCTTAAACTTCTATGGCCTTACCGTGGTTTTGTTCATTTTATGTACATGAATCCCGGAAGCAGCATTGTTCTCCTCTCATGGAAAATGTGCTTACATTTGGTCTACTTTCCTGTGCAGAACTAGGTCAGTAGGTCTTTCCACCATGTGACTGAAACTCTGGAAGACAAATGCGAGAGGTTAATAATTTTCAATGTCTCAGATATTTTCTGATTCGACAGGTGGTTAAACATTTCAGTGAGTGAGTAAATATTATTTAATGACACAATGATACCCCAGGTCAACTCCGGGAGACCCACAATCTCAAATATTTCAAGTATGAGATCACTCGGGACAGTTACCAGATAAGAATCTGAGTTCATAGCTCTGAATGATCATGGCAACAACTAATGAAACGAGAGATCCTGAAGGATCTTGGCACCCACCATTGTTCGATAATTGTAAGCTAATAACAAGAGCTGAGGGTTTTTTGTCCATTGTTACTAAGAACAAACGATTGATTTGTAATTTTGTTTGCAAAATTTTGAATTTGATCGAAAAAGGGACACTGGAAAACACCAAGATATTATCTTTATAAGTTTCAGGAGTTTCAAGATTTCTAGAAACTGTACTTGATGTCGGTTGTTATGGTACAAGTGAAATGAGCAAAGTTAGTCTGAAAGTGAATGTCTGGTGGATCCTTCGTCTTCCTTTTGTAGTATTTTTTTTTTTTTTGCACGGGTCATCATTGGGTACTGGAAATATTTTTGACACTTTGGCATGAGCTATGAAACATACCTAAGATTTTATAATTAGGAACGAATGCTAATTCTGTTCTGTTTACTGGGCTTGTTTGAGATATCTCTCTTAAGATATCATGCTCGAAAATAGTAAGGTGGTACACAACTTAATACTGAAGGGATCCGGTCCGTGCAGTAATGTTGAAACTTTGAAAGTATCTGAATCCTGATGAGCTCCCTTCTATTGAAACACGCAGTAGTCTACAGCTGTCGAGTTGTGACGTTGCAGCCCAAGAGTGACATCCCTTCGTGTAGCCGACCCGTCGACAGACGAAACGGTGAGGCAGTTCACTTGCAATGGCATAGACTAAAGTAATACATTTTAATTCAGAATCATTTGAACTTCTTGATATAGAAGGTGAAGGTATGGATATTCTCTATACTCAATATATAGAATATGCCCGCCATTTGATCTGCCGACTCCTGTGATGCAATGTCACAACTTGGAAATACCGTATTAATTTGAGAAGCGTAAGTTGGATTTTCGAATCAGACCAAAAAAGGTATCTTGTACAACTAGGCCCCATGTGTGACCTGTGTACCAAATTTCAGAAAGATACATGAAGTAGTTCCGGAGAATTCACGATAATAATGTTTCAAGGGGAAATTCAAGATGGCCGCCTGGAGGCCATATTGTATTTTGGAATCAGACCAAAAATGTATCCTGCACAACTGGACCCCATGGGGGACCTGTGTATCAAATTTGAGAAAGATCCATGCAGTAATTTCCTGAGCATTCAAGATAACAAAATTTCATGGGGAAATTCAAGATGGCTGCCTGGTGGCCATATTGGATTTTTGAAAAGGGGGGAAAAAGGTATCTTGTACAACTACACTCCAAGGGGAACCTGTGTATCAAATTTGACAAAAATCCATTCAGTAGTTCCTAAGAAATCACGATATAGTTTCATGGTGGCCATATTACAGTACTAATTTGAAGCGTAACTTGGATTTTCGAATCGGACCAAAAAGTATCTTGCACAACTGGACCACAAGAAGAACCTGTATACCAAATTTGAGAAAGATCTATGCAGCAGTTCCTGAGGAATCACGATAACAAAGTTTCATGGGGCAATCCAAGATGGCCGCCTGGAGGCCAGATTGGATTTTCGAATCAGACCAGAAAATGTATCTTGCACAACTAGACACCAGGGGGAACCTGTGTACCAAATTTGAGAAAGATCCATGCAGTAGTTCCTGAGAAATCGCGATAACAAAGTTTCATGGGGAAATCCAAGATGGCAGCCTTGTGGCCATATTGTATTTCAAATCGGACCAAAAAAGGTATCTTGCACAACTAGACCCCAAGGGGAACCTGTGTACCAAATTTGAGAAAGATCCATGAAGTAGTTCCTGAGAAATCGCGGTAACAAAGTTTCATGGGAAACCCAAGATGGCCGCCTTGTGGCCATATTGAATTTTCGAATCGGTCCAAAAAAGGTATCTTGCACAACTAGGCCGCAAGGGGAACCTGTGTACCAAATTTGAGAGAGATCCATGCAGTACTTCCTGAGAAATCACAATAAAGTTTCATGGGGAAAACTAAGATGGCTGCCTGGTGGCCATATTGGATTTTCAAATCGGACCGAAAAAGGTATCTTGCACAACTAGACCCCAAGAAAAAACTGTGTAACAAATTTGAGAAAGATCCATGTAGTACTTCCTGAGAAATGACGATAACAAAGTTTCACCGGGAAATCCAAGATGGCTGCCTGGTGGCCATATTGGATTTTCAATTCGGACCAGAAAAGGTATCTTGCACAACTAGACCCCAAGGGGAACCTGTGTACCAAATTTGAGAAAGATCCATGCAGTAGCTCCTGAGAAAACGCGATAACAAAGTTTCATGGGGAAATCCATATTGGATTTTCGAACCGGACCAAAAAAGGTATCTTGCACGACAGGACCCCAAGGGGAACCTGTGTACCAAATTTGAGAAAGATCCATGAAGTAGTTCCTGAGAAATCGCGGTAACAAAGTTTCATGGGGAAATCCAAGATGGCTGCCTTGCGGCCATATTGGATTTTCGAATCCGACCAAAAAGGGTTTCTTGCACAACTAGGCCCCAAGGGGAACCTGTGTACCAAATTTGAGAAAGATCCATGAAGTATTTCCTGAGAAATCGCGGTAACAAGAATTGTTTACGGACGGACGAAAAGTGATTTGAACAGCCCACCATCTGGTGATGGTGGGCTAAAAAAAAAAAAATTGGTGTGGCCAGAGCAGGGTGTTGGCCAGAATTTAGAAAGTGCCCATCCAACCGCTCCTGTCGCTGTCATCCGCCAATTAGCAAGGCTGATTGATAACGCTCTCGCGCGAATCAGGAGCTCTCGGGTACGAGCGATGGAGTGGTATTAAACACCATCAACATAGAGCACGAGCTGGGGGAAATTCTACGCACTTTAGCCATATTGCCCGACCAGTGGAGACATGAAACAAGCCAATGATGTTAATAATGAAACGAAGAATTAGCTTACGCTGATTAAAGGGGCTATTTGAGTATATTGCCCATCTATTTTATTGAATTAATCTGATTATTCCGCCCATCACGAGTTCTCACCTGCCCGTCATTTTTAGTCATTTGAAAAAGTCACCCGTCCAAATTGAAGGGCGGACAGGTCGCTAGCTAAGTCACTGGGCCAGAGGGAATGAACTACAGATCGGATGATAACATTTCTGGGCAAGATTATGAAACTTTAGTTACCGTTTGCAACAGAGATCTGTAACTTCATATATGGTCTTCTGGTTGTACATGTAGGACTGGATTTGTGATAATGTCAACTATGTTAATTTTTGGTACACCAGATCCCCACTGTGGAAACTATAATCTTCAAACAGATGAACAATACCTTGGAACAGTATTTTCGTCATTTCGGGATAACACTATCTTAGTATCGCACAGATTCTTATGCTGAAAATTGGTCGAGTTACATGTGGGATTCACACCACTGACCATCAGAGTATAGACACCACAAGTAATTTTTATCATTTCTGAGGGGAAATCCTTGGAATATTCAAGTTAACAAATTAAAATGATATGCTTTTTGGTGGTAATAGAAGACAGCAGTCAAACACATTATTATTCGCAATAATATCATTATTTCCATAATATCAGTACAATGAGTAAAATAACTGGTTTAAGCAGAAATCAATGAAATATCAAGATTTGCTGGATCCAGTAAAGATAAAAATACCAACAAAATATATTTAGGGCAGTATACCCCCCCCCCCCCTTTCATATTTTGGGGGGAAAGATCTTTTGAATCTGAAAATATGGGGGATACATGTATGTCCTAGAAGGAGGGGGGGATATGTATGGAAGAATATGTTGAAGTGGGTGAGGAATGTCGTACAATCAAGATTGTAGAGCACTATGGGACGGGAGTACTGGACATCAGAATAAAATTTATTTCCAAAATCTAATTTTCTTTGGCCCTACCTACTCAAATTTTCTTCTGGCCTGCAACCGAAAACAGACATTTTTTTTTTTTGGCCTTAGGGTCTACAGCCCTTAAGTTTTATTCTTCAAACTGGGTCTTTCTTCATTGATGTTTTTTTTAATAAAAATGAAGGATGATGTTAAAGGAAGCATCTGCCATGTTGGTGTCTCAGTTGCATGCAAATCACAGGTTTCAACACACTTGCACTAAGTTACCCCAGTCAGAGATTTGCCTGGGCCTGAGATTGGCCTGAGCCTGTTTGTTCCAGTATACAAGTACAGTGTGTGGCAACAGTCTGTTCATGGGGGTGGTTTGCATGTAACTGTCGACAGATAAAACATATCGGGCCGAGGCAATTTGGGTGTACCACAGCCTGGGGGGAGAAGGGTGGGTTGGAGAGTGCCCCACCTTGATATTTTTTCACTATCCCTACGGTTAGAGTGCTGAAACTTATCACACTATGTTTTTGAGTCTAGCTCAACCAGAAAATGTAAGAAAACAAGATGGCCGCCATGATGATGTCACAGTGATATCATTTTCAAAAAAAGGCATTTTTTGGATGATTTTTCAGTCCAATTTTTCGAATTTTTATTGATGTGTTTTCTTGGCCTGATAAATTAGTAAATAATAATCTGATGTGGAATAAAATAGCTTTAGCCCACTTTTCCTTGCAGAAAAGCAGGGATTTTGAAGAATTGTTTTTTAGAATTTTAGTTCTACCAAATATTTGACTGATAAAATCGGCAATTCATTTCATCTCTAAATCAACGTCATTTCCTCACAATGTCTATTCCTTGCACACCATTTTATACAGAAGGTTATTTCAAAACACATATTTCCTAAGTACATGTACCTAACTAAAAATGTAAATAGAAAAAAAAGATCCCTTTACCCACCCAACCGCCTCACTTTCCTGGCGAGCATATGATGATAAATGAACTATAATTCTAATGAGCCTTTTGCACAATATTTATTTATATATTTTTTCTAAGTATAACTGCTAACTGAATACTACGAGTAGGAGCTGCTTGAAGATTTTAATACCTAGTGCACCAAAAATATACAATTGACAAAAAATGAAATAAATAAATTTCATAGAAATATTTTGCAAATGGAGAGATATCATCAGAAGACCCTCAATAATACATACATGAAATTTCAGATCTCTACTGCAAGTCACTTGTGAGATACTGCAATTTTTCACCGCTCTCAAATCTATTACAACAACAACAACAACAACAAAGGCCGTCCATTTGGGTTTGCCCTTGGCTCGTCTCACATCTTCACACCAGAAAAGCCACTCAGCAATGACAGTCACACTGTCAGATCTTTGGGGTTTTTTGGTGGTATGAGCCAGCCAGTCAGTGGGTGAAAATACTGGGTACTATCCAATACCATGAATACAGGGTACAATCTAAGGCTGAACTAGAAGAATATGTTGTTGTTTCTGTTCTTTTCAATATATGATCTTTCTTCATGGCTTTGGGTGAGTGAGTGAGTGAATAGAATGTAACGTCGCTTTCAACAATATTTCAGCTATATCACGACGAAGCAACTAAGCACCACCCAGCCCAGTTGTGTTCCTGCTACTTCAAAGAAGAAATCTTTAAAGCAGCATAGAACCAGACACCCTCCATCCACCCTATAAAACACGGAGGACAGCGCACAAGACACAGGCAGCACGCTTACATGGTAAAAAAAAAAGACAAGTAATATTTAGTGCTAGACATCACATAATTATCAAGTTCCTGTTGCTTCTCAGCAAAATGCATTGAAGCAACAGGAACTTGAACCCACCCAACCACCCGTTCAGGGCTTTGGATTACATGTACTCCCTCAATACGTTACCTTACATTGAGCCAAAATTAGGATGCTCCCAAATCAGAGAGCACAGAAAAAAGAAATTCTAAACTTAACTAATGTTTTTATATATATATTTCTTGCATTGAGAATCACTGTTCGGTTATGTTCATGGAGATTCTTCATCAATTAACTTCAGATTTGATTCAAAGTTTACCTATATTGCCAGAATTCAGGGTCTTTGAATATTTTCACTAATTTGGGCGCATTTCACCACACCGAATAGTGGTTGTACTCAAATTAGGGTAATCTAAAGCCGTAGCTGTTCTCTGTTAACCCCCAAGATTCAAGCAAGTAATAATTCTTCGTTTTTCGACACCAGAATGTTGTTCTTGATACTGCAAGTAAATGTAATGCAGGAATTCCCCTCACTCATTGACTCTGAGCATGGCTCAGGCTATGTTGGGGATGACAGAACCTCGGTATTCGCAATAACTTATTTGCATTCAGCCATTGAAATTAGCCAAGGCATTCAGCAATTGTTGTGGTAAATGCAGTGGCCAATTTACTTTGCGATGGCAAAATTTAACCTGAATGCAACTATGTTGAGGTTTTTGGTCGTGGAAGAAATTTCTTAATTTCAGGGGCTGGCATTTGTTGGACTCGTAAGTACGGCACTTCCTACAATTTACAAGGAGAGAGAGAATTCAGGTTTAACGTTGCGTTCAGCTATATTTCAGCTATTCTACAAGAAGGATCGAGAAACTGTCTACACAGCGGCCATGGATCCGTGTCACTGTTGTATGTAGGTCACATGATGGCAGCTGATGCGGAAGGGCTGGAAATGGTAGTCATGTAGGAAATTGGCAAAAGTGTAAAAATTAGCATTTGAGTTGGCATTTTCTTGACAGGTAGTAAGTGCATATCATTTTGGGATGAAAACCAGTTGTTCCAGAGTCAAATGATGAGGTATTTTTTTTAAGGAGCTGGACCACAAACATATCCTGTAATATTACAACAACATTTTTCCATGAAAATTTTTAATAGCTTTGAATAAACAGATCAAAGTAAGCTGAAACTTCTCGCATCTATTATTACGGCATTCCTAGTGTAGTATTTTGCAAAAGTAAATATTAATTTGAATAAAAATAGATTTGAAATCGTTTTTGAACTTTGTCAATTTTTGATGCACAAGAGGTCACATCAGATGAAAATTTCTTTTTAGTAGCATTTAGAGACTAATAAAGATAGACTGTAATTTATTCTCAAAGATTTCTGTTCCGATAGGAAGTTATTGGACATGGAAAATATAGATACCAATAATTGTTTTTCTAAGTTTGATACATTGGAAATTATTTCAAACTGGTGATCATCATAGGGGGAGATCATATCATCAGACTGTTAGCCAGGATTTAAAAACTGCCCGTTCAAATATCCCATTTTGCCAAATTTTACCCCGTCGACTTTCTATTTTCTCCTATCTGTTAAATTTTCCAATTTTTGCCTGTCTAAATGTGGAATAGGCGGGTCTTTGGATAACACCATGATCATCATAACACAAACCAAAATGAAGGTAAATTATGCAAGCAGTGTGTTTTTGTTGATGTTAGCTGTACCGTACCCAAATATTATGAAGTTCAAAAATGATTTCAAACGTATTTTTATCCAAATTAATATTTACATTCACATAATATATGTGGAAAGTTTTAGCTTGATATGATTTGGTTATTTGAAGATATTCAGAATTACCTCTGGATATTATGTTGTTGTTGTACATTAGTGGTCCAGCAGACAGTTTATGAATTTTTTTAGCTCTCAGTCTCAGCCTATCGGTTTCGAATTTAAGAATTACAGAACAACATTCCCTATCTATTAATGATGATAATTCTATTATTTTTCATAAAGATGACACTTACTGATGTTGATGACAGTTGGTTTCAAAACTGTTGTTGTTTCTGTAGCTCCGGTGTAGCCTTGTTCCATACTACGCGAGAACAACTCACGTAGTATGGAACAAGGCTACACCGGAGCTATTGTTTCTGGCGGTTTCGACACAACAACAACATCCCGTGAAACAAACCACCGAAAACAACGGGGTTCCCAGACCTGAGATTCAAATTTCTGGGCCTATCGTTTACTGTAATACAATATTTCCACCTTTTACCGAAGCCTTTGAAAATCAGAACCTGCGCGCGCTCCGATAAAATCGGTTTTCAGGCCTTCACCCATTGTTGTTGTTGTTGCACTGCATTAGCACTATGCGTGATGGAGTTTGGTCGGCTCGATACGCGGGGGCGCCCCAACTCGTTCTGCAGGCGACCAATCGCCAGCCCCCATCACCAGACCCCGGCTAGCCGCTCTCAATCTACGCCCGGACCAGAGCAAAATAAAACCGTCAGTTGCATTTTCTGTTGATGGAATCCATCAAAACAGCATAACATAAACTAGTACAGCGTGAACCGAACACAGCTACTGCACAATATTTTACCTTAAGGTGGATGTAGTCACCAAAATTATAGTTCAAACATCGCTGAACTAGACTCTGCAGTTTTCGATATGGCGCCGTTTTCAGTCCCGCAAAGAACCCGGAAGGTCAAATAAGGGAGGCAACTTCTCTGTCGACTGCTTCAGATTTTGCAGGTGCCCGCGGGACCACAACGGCAAACCGCGACTCCCGAGAACGCTAAATTCATTGTGAGCCCCTGGTCACAATGCAAGAACCACTTCCATAACGAAAAAGCAAATAAAAGAAATTTCAACAGCAACAACAACAACAACAAATCCCATCCCCTTCCATTTTTTAATTTCGAGATTTAGCCTAGGAAACTAGATACCGGTACGGTACATGATAGGCAATCTAATCCCACACCATGCAGACCATTAAAAATCAACGGATCTAAAATATCATATTAGCATGTTGGGTAATGCCGAATTTGCACTATAATCCACTGTATGCACATTATTGAGGGAACAAAAATAGCCTGTAGACTGTGACCCGTTACTTCAGCTGATCAGCTACTTTGCCGGTCAATCTTTTAATCCAGGAGAATATTTTGAACTGGTGATAGCTGGCATATTTTCATGTAATATTTGTCAATTAGTCATTATTCTAAGCACAATGTAACTTGCTTTGACTACTGGGAAAATGTAGTACATAGATTATGTCAGTTATCACAACCTGGGACGAATATTAAATCTATACTCGTCCCAGTCACAACTTAAACATATTCTCTGTGTTAAACAGTAGCTAATCAGCAGAAATCACGGGTCACTGCACAGACAGGCTCTTCCTTGTTTTCTCAATAATGTAAAAAAAAAAGGATTTAATTTAATCCTTAGACAATATTATTTTGACCAGATAGCAGCGGGCGGTACACAGACGCGTGGCTGACTGCTTGGGTTCTGGTTCGTTAATTCGGGTCGCTTTCATGTCTCTCTAACCTGGGACTATCAAAGAGAGAGGACTACGGGTCGATCATTCATGCATCAAGTTTACTTGAACGTAACCAGGTATCGCTCATTGATATGGTAATGAGTAATTAGCCATTGGTTTAATTAACCTATATAGTGCCTGATTGATTTTGTTGTTTCGGCAATCTTCGGGCAAGCAATAACGTGTGCGAAATTAACACATCGTTCTGGACATGCACACTTTATATTATGGGCCGTTGTTACATCTGTCATATTTTACGCTATTTGCTGCCGAATTTACAACTTGCAAGTTGTGATCTATATGTCGAGAAAGAAGAAGAGGAAAAAGAAAAAAACCGTTTACGAAGAAATAAACCAGAAAGATACTGGTCCCTCAACAGCGCGATCGTAGTAGTGGAACAATGACAGTTCTACGCCACATGAGCAAGAGTAAGGTTATGGGCTATAGGTGACGTCAGCGCGCCGCTAACGAACTGTTTGCGCATCGTCATCGTGCCACAACGCACCGTCAATGCGCCACCAGCACACCATCTTTGCGACCAATCAGAATCGCGTATACAATCGCCATATCTTTATCGCGTGACAGATAGTTACACCACTACGGACATATAAGTAGTATATAAAAACCCGATTGACTCACATTGACCTACTTTCGTGGAGGTCACGTGGAGGGCACGTGGAGGTGACAGAGGTCAAGTTCACTATAGTTCCGGCAAAGGTCACGTTACCTTTGGGAATGTATTCTTCCGCGGTGATGCGGTTTGGCGGTGATGCGGTCGCGGGAAAAAGCCTCCGCGGACAGAAAGTAGTCCCAAATACGCGGGGAGCCGGGAGAAATTCTCCGGCAATCTTCGGGACATTTTGGGGGCGATAGGGACCCCTAGTAAACCGATTGGGTCGAGTGAGGTGTCAAAGTGAAGCGCTCCTCCAGGGCGATCAAGTCATGGGTGGGTGCATGTAAATTGAGGATTTGTCCCGAAAATATAAAAAGCGGAACACGGACTTTACCCCTACAATAGGGGAAAACCCCTATCAACCATGTCCAAAAGGATTAATATCGGTCCCCGGCTTATCGGGGCCTGCATATCAAGTCATGGGTGGGTGTATGTAAAATGCGGATTTGTCCCCGAAAATATAAAAAGCGGAATACGGACTTTACCCCTACAATAGGGGAAAACTCCTATCAACCATATCCAAAAGGACTAATATCGGTATCCGGTTATCGCGGGGCTGCCTATCAAGTCATTGGATGGGGTGTATGTAAAATGAGGATTTGTCCCGAAAATATAAAAAGCGGAACACGAACTTTACCCCTGAAATAGGCGAAAACTCCTATCAACCATGTCCAAAAGGGCTAATATCGGTCCCCGGTTTATCGGGGCCCACCTATTAAGTCAAGAGTGGGTGCATGTAAAATGAGGATTTGTCCCCGAAAATATGAAAAGCGGAACACGGACTTTACCCCTACAATGGGGGGAAACCCCTATCAACCATGTCCAAAAGGGCTAATATCGGTCTCTGGCGTATCGGGGCCTGCCTGTCAAGTCATGGGTGGCTGTATGTAAAATGAGGATTTGTTCCGAAAATATAAAATGCGAAACACGGACTTTACCTCTACAATAGGGGAACGATTCGCACATTTGCATCTATACGGCAAAATACCTGTATGGGGTATAGGGGTGGTCATTTTTTTGTGGGTTTTACTATGGGTTGTGGGGTCTTGTTTTCTTCGTTTCACCACGTAAAACACGATGGGAAGGGTCTCGCAGCTAAGCTGTGAAATTTTTTGAAACCTTTACGGAGGTCTGGATAGGCATTTTTTTGTGGATTTTACTATGGGTTGTGGGGTCTTGTTTTCTTCTTCTCACCACGTAAAACACGATGGGCAGGGCCTCGCAGCTAAGCTGTGAAATTTTTTGAAACGTTTACGGAGGTCTGGATAGGCCTACTGGCTCAGTGGATAGGTACATACAGGGCAATTCACAGATGTTCATTGCGATATGTGTTATGGGATCTTGTTTTTCACGTCTCACCACGTAAAACACGATGGGCGGGGTCCCGAAGCTAAGCGGTGAAATTTTCGAAAAGTTCATGGAGGTCTGGATAGGCCCATAGGCCTACTGGCTCAGTGGATAGGTCCATACTGGGCAATTCACACATGTTCATTGCGATATGGGTTGTGGGATCTTGTTTTTCACGTCTCACCACGTAGAACACGATGGGCGGGGTCCCGAAGTTAAGCGGTGAATTTTGTTGAAAAAGTCACTGCGCGCATGCGTAGTGGGTAAATAGTGCTGGGTGGACGTTTTGGTGTCTAGGTGAGCCCCTAGTGGTCCGATGGTGTCGTATGAGGTCTTATTATGAAGCTCTCGTGGAGGAGCATCCGACTGGACTAATGTATCGTCCATTTTCAATATTCTGCGCATGCGCAGTCTGGCCGTAGTATAGAAAGCAGGCATTTTGGGGGTGCGTGGGGTGTGTTTGGGGTAGAGATGGACCGCTATCTTTGGCCTTAGACGTATAGAATGCATGTACTGACCTTCAACATCCGGAGACCTCATCTTACATTCGGGTTTTTCCATGTTTGACATCCGGGTACTGTGGATTTTACATCCGGGACCTTGTCAACATCCGGGTTTTTTTCATGTTTTACATCCGGGTACTGTGGTTTTACATGCGGGACCTCATCTTACATCCGGGTTTTTCCATGTTTTACATCCGGCTTGTTACATCCATATCTGTTCTGTGTTATACAATATCTGTCCTGTATTGTACCATATATGTCCTGTATTATACAATATATGTTCTGTATTTTACCAAATCTGTGCTGTATTATACCATATCTCTGCTGTGTTATACCATATCTGTCCTGTGTTGTACCATATATATCCTGTATTATACAATATGTCCTCTATTATACAATATCTGTCCTAATTATACCATATCTGTGCTGTATTATACCATATCTGTCCTGTGTTTACAATATGTGTCATGTATTATACAATATCTGTCCTGTGTTATACAATATCTGTCCTGTGTTAAACAATATCTGTCCTGTATTGTATCAAATCTGTCCTTTATTATTCAATATATGTCCTGTTTCATACCAAATCTGTGCTGTATTACACAGTATCTGCCCTGTATTATACCTAATCTGTGCTGTACTATACCATATCTGTCCTGTATAGTACCATATATGTTCTGTATTATACAACATTTGTCCTCTATTATACCATATCTGTCCCGCATTAAATCATATCTGTGCTGTGTTATACAATATCTGTCCTGTGTTATACAATATTTGTCCTGTGTTGTACCAAATCTGCCCTGTATTATAAAATATATGTCCTGTTTTATACCAAATCTGTGCTGTATTATACAGTATGTGTCCTGTATTATATCATATCTGCGCTGTATTATACCATATCTGTCCTGAGTTTACAATATTTGTCATGTATTATACAATATCTGTCCTGTATTATACCAAATCTGTGCTGTATTATACAGTATTTGTCATGTATTATACAATATCTGTCCTGTAATATAACATATCTGTGCTGTATTATACAGTAGCTGCCTTGTATTATACAATATCTGTCCTGTATTATACCATATTCGTGCAGTATTATACAATATCTGTCCTGTATTATACCATATCTGTGCTGTATTATACAGGCATCGTGTACATGTACAAGAAACATGTACATGGATAGAGTGCATGTTCATTGAGGGAGAGAGAGAATTAAGATTTAACGTCGCATTCAGCAATATTTCAGCCATATAGCGACATGGACACCGTGTATGTACAGTGACATGAACAGAGCATGTATGCAGGGACATGAACAGAGTATATGTACATAGACAAGCACACAGTACATGCACATGGGCAAGGAACATGTACATTGACAGATTACCTGTACAGGGATATAGTACATGTTCAGGTACACAGTATATGTACATGGATATGTACAGAATACATGGGCATGCGCAGATTACATATACATAAACATGCGCAGAGTACATGAACATGGACAAGGAACATGTATATGGATAGATTACCTGTACATGGACATTGTATAGAGTGCATGTTCATTGAGAAAGAGAGAATTAAGGTTTAACGTCGCATTCCGCAATATTTCAGCTATATAGCGACATGGACAGAGAGTATGTACATGGACATGAACAGAGTATGTATACATGGACGTGAACAGAGTACATGTAGAATGACATGCACAGAGTACATTTACATGGAAAAGGAACATGTATATTGACAGAGTACATGTACATGAACACACTACATGTACAGGCAAATAGTACATGTACAGGCACATAGTACATGTGCATGGATATGCACAGAATACATGGACATGCGCAGAGTACATGAACATGCACAAAGTACACGAACTAGCGCGGAGTGCATGTACATGAGCATATGCAGAAGTTTTGTACATGGACTTGCTCAAAGTACATGTACATGGACAGGGTACATATGGATAGATTACATGTACATGGACAGTGTAAAAACAATAGCCAATTCCGTGTTACCGTCCATTATCTGAGCAGTTAGAGGACAGAAAGCTAACATTTATTTCTTAAATACAGGGAAGATATTGTCTAATACAGGACACATATGGTACAATACAGGACAAGTATGGTATAATACAGCACAGATTCGGTATAATACTGGAGAGATATGCTAAAATGCGGGACAGATATGGTATAATACAGCACAGATATGGTATAATACAGGACAGATATGGTATAATACAGAACATATATTGTATAGTACAGGACATTTATGTTACAATACAGGACAGATATGGCACAATACAGCACAGATATGATATAATACAGGACAGATATTGTATAATACAGCACGGATATGATATAATACAGGACAGATATTGTATAATACAGGACAGATACTGTATAATACAGCACAGATACGGTATAATACAGCACAGATATCGTATAATACAGCATAGGTATGGTATAATACAGGACAGATATTGTATAATACATGACAAATACTGTATAATACAGCACAGATATGGTATCATACAGGACAGATATTGTATATTACATGAAAAATATTGTAAACACAGGACAGATATGATATAATACAGCACAGATATGGTATAATGCGGGACAGATATGGTATAATAGAGGACAAATATTGTATAATACAGAACATATATGGTACAATACAGGACAGATATGGTATAATACGGCACAGATTTGGTATAATACAGGACAGATACTGTATAATACAGCACAGATTTGGTATAAAACAGGACATATATTGTATAATACAGTACAGATATGGTACAATACAGGACAGATATTGTATAACACATGACAGATATTGTATAACACAGGAAAGATATGGTATAATACAAGATATATTGTGTAATACCTGACAAATATTGTAAACACAGGACAGATATAGTATAATACAGCACAGATATGGTATAATTCAGGACAGATATGGTATAATAGAGGACATATATTGTATAATACAAGACATATATGGTACAATACAGGGCAGATATGGTATAATACAGCACAGATTTGGTATAATACAGGACAGGTACTGTATAATAGAGCACAGATTTGATAAAATACAGAGCATATATTGTATAATACAGGACATATATGATAGAATACAGGACAGATATCGTATAACACAGGACAGATATGGATGTAACAAGCCGGATGTAAAACATGGAAAAACCCGGATGTAAAATGAGGTCCCGCATGTAAAACCACAGTACCCGGATGTAAAACATGAAAAAAAATCCGGATGTACACAAGGTCCCGGATGTAAAATCCACAGTACCCGGATGTAAAACATGGGAAAACCCGAATGTAAGATGAGGTCTCCGGATGTTGAAGGTCAGTACATGCATTCTATGCGTCTAAGGCCAAAGATCCCCGTGGTCCAAGGTCACGCGCGAAAATCGGAAGTGGCGTCACACATGACGCCACACACTTGCGCAGAACACCGCAGGACAGATATTGTATAATACATGGCATCTTGTAAACACAGGACAGATCTGGTATAATACAGCACAGATATGGTATAATGCGGGACAGATATGGTATAATAGAGGTCAAATATTGTATAATACAGAACATATATGGTACAATACAGGACAGTTATGGTATAATACAGCACAGATTCGGTATAATGCTGGACAGATATTGTATAATACAGGACATATTGTATAATACAGTACAGATATGGTATAATACAGGACAGATATTACATAATACAGGACAAATATGGTATAATACAGGACAGATTTGGTATGATACAGGACAGATATTGTATAACAGGAAAGATATTGTATAATACAGCACAGATTTTGTATAATTCAGGACAGATATGGTATAATACAGCACAGATTTGGTATAATGCAGGACAGATATTGTATAATACGGGACAGGCATTCTATAATATTTCTATCCAATGTTTGTGTCGATTACCTTGAATACAATCCCTCAAATCGGGGTCTACACCCCGAGAGCTACAAAGTTACACCTGCCACGACACATTCGGACCAATAGTGGTCCAGCTCTACCCCAAACACACCCCACGCACCCCTAAAATGACCACTTTACTTACTACACCCAACTGCGCTTGCGCAGATTGACGCGACTTGCAATAAAAAAACACGCCATTCTGAATCTACCCCACAAAAGCTTCAGTTTGACACCTCCCACGACCCATATGGACCAATAGCGGTCCATCTCTACCCCAAACACACCCCACGCACCCCCAAAATGCCTGCTTTCTATACTACGGCCAGACTGCGCATGCGCAGAATATTCAAAACGGACGATACATTAGTCCAGTCGGATGCTCCTCCACGAGAGCTTCAAAATAAGACCCCATACGACACCGTTGGACGACTAGGGGCTCAGCTAGACCCCAAAACATCCACCCAGCACTATTTACCCACTACGCATGCGCGCAGTGACTTTTTCAAAAAAAATAACCGCTTAGCTTCGGGACCCCGCCCATCGTGTTCTACGTGGTGAGACTTGAAAAACAAGAACATGTGTGAATCACCCAGTATGGAACTATTCACTGAGCCAGTAGGCCTATAGGCCTACCCAGACCTCCGTGAACTTTTCGAAAATTTTCCCCGCTTAGCTTACAGACCCCACCCATCGTGTTCTACGTGGCGAGACGTGAAAAACAAGATCCCACAACCCATATCGCAATGAACATGTGTGAACTGCCCAGTATGGACCTATCCACTGAGCCAGTAGGCATATGGGCCTATCCAGACCTTCGTGAACTTTTCGAAAAATTTCACCGCTTAGCTTCGGGATCCCGCCCATCGTGTTTTACGTGGCGAGACGAAGAAAACAAGACTTCACAACCCATAGTAAAACCCACAAAAAATGACCACCCCTATACTCCATACAGGCATTTTCTCGTACAGATGCAAATGTGCGAATTATTCCCCTATTGTAGAGGTAAAGTCCGTGTTCCGCATTTTATATTTTCGGGACAAATCCTCATTTTACATACACCCACCCATGACTTGATAGGCAGGCCCCGATAAGACGGAGACCGATATTAGCCCTTTTGGACATGGTTGATAGGGTTTCCCCTTTATTGTAGGAGTAAAGTCCGTGTTCCGCTTTTTATATTTTCGGGGACAAATCCTCATTTTACATACACCCACCCATGACTTGATAGGCAGGCCCCAGTAAGCCGGGGAACCGATATTAGCCCTTTTGGACATGGTTGATAGAAGTTTCCCCCTATTTTAGGGGTAAAGTCCGTGTTCCGCTTTTTATATTTTCGAGACAAATCCTCAATTTACATGCTCCCACCCATGACTTGATCGCCCTGGAGGAGCGCTTCACTTTGACACCTCACTCGACCCAGCCGGTCCACTAGGGTCCCCTCTCTCTCCCAAAATGTCGCGAAGATTGCCGGGGAATTTCACACGGCTTTGAGGCTACTTTCTGTCCGCTGAGGCTTTTTCCCGCGACTGCATCACCGCCAGAGTGCATCACCGCGGAAGAGTACATGACCTTTGCCGGAACTATAGTGAACTTGACCTCTGTGACATCCACGTGACCTCCACGAAGTAGGTCAATGTGAGTCAATCGGGTTTTTATATGCTACTCCTATACTATGCAGCCATGTAAATGCGAGGTGCTGAGGAAAGCTTTCCTTTGGAGTCATATGATTGCTTTTTAGTCGCCAGACATCGTCGGGATTCGTTTATTCCAGCAGACGTCCTCGATGCTCATCCATTAACATCAGATGAGTTATTTGTTTGAGCTGATCTGTCATCACAGCTCCCGGGCTAGCGTATCAAATTCCGCCTAAGCCGGTGCTAGGGGCCGTGTGAATAATTCGTGGTCTCCACATGGATATCTGCAATAAAAGCGCGTCTGAGATACTAAGGCTACGTCCGAAATTTCACGGTATTATCGGGTCTGAATGTGAGGTGCCGAGGGAAGTTTATCTATAGAGTCATATGGTTGCTTTTTAGTCGCCAGACGTCGTCAATGTTTTCCACCTCTTTCATATCGCTTCAATCAGATAGTCAGACTGCTTCCCAGGGAAGACTGAGTGAGGAAGAACCTACCTGTTTGGATCGAATTGTGGATACTCACGCTGAAACGATTGAAGATGCCGGACAAGATAACACCTCCAGGCACCCCGACATCAGACAAACAGTTCTGGCGATCTATGAACAGTATAGCCTGCTGTCGCTTGAAAAGAAAGGCGACCCTTTATTATACACGAAATCTTTGGTGTGTGGGTGTGTGTGTGTGTGGGAGTGGGAGGGGGGTATGGGGCGAAGACCATCCCGTTCGGTGACTTAAATTATTCTAAAGCAATAACTTTGCACTCCGACATGTGTCCGTGTGCAAATTCTTCAATATCACAATTTTCGATTACGTAATCAAACAGAATAAACAGTGCGTATTTCGTTGATCCGGAATTGACATCTCTACTGCTGCCTTATGTTACAAAGCTGTTGAGTTGAGGGTTATCGCAAATCATTACATATTTTGTTTGATCATTAATAAGATTCTATCACTGAAATAAATACTGAAATTGCACCTTAAACCCACCTTATTTCTCGTAGATTTAACACTGAAGAAATCACACGTGTTCTTTGATCCAGTGTGAATTTGCCATTGCGTAGTACCGGAAGCATTACCTTGCCGAATTGCCCGAAAAAACAAACAACACAGGTTGGTTGTTTGACATTTATTTGAGTCCACAGAATCAGCCGTTCCAATAAAACTAGAAAAGATTTACACAGATGCTTTATTGCAAAAAAATATAAGACGTTCATTACGAAAGTGATCCGCAACCCACGGTGATTCGGAACCCACAAAACTACTGTATGGACTGGTCTTTGGTGTGAACCTTGGAGTGAACGGAGACAGTGACCCTATTCCAACAAGATGCGACCGTGATGTCATAATGCTATTAAATATTCATGGCACGAGCGCTCAGAACACTAAATTCAGTTGAAATACGTAAGATCCTATATAGCGACATGTAACGATTGGGGAGCATTGATAGGATAGTAATACATTATTCAGCGAGAACTATACGTGTTTAGTATTATATAGCAAAAAGGGCAAATTTGACCTGAGGAAGTTGGATTTAATCACAGGGGCTCGTTACCGTTGTTAATTGGTTGATTATAGGAGGGGGGGGGGGGGGCGAGGTAGGGAATAATCGGATTTCCTACCTCGACCCCCCCCTCCTATAATCAACCTAATTAACCAATTATCAACGGTAACGAGCCCCTGTGGATACACATACATATGGCTGCCATAGTTTCATAACGAGTATGATGACCCCCAATAGGTTTTTTCATGTATTATTCGCCTAAACTATATATTATTGTTTATCGTGTTACAATATTCTATCAATGCTCCCAGTCGTATATGTCGCTTTAGAGGGATATAATATTATAGATAGAGAATATATCTAAATGGGGAAGCAGAAAGGATCTAATTTTAATTAGATTGTAGTGTTTATTTTTTTCTTCCGCCTGCACGAGCCTCCCCGGACACCAGGGCACCCGCATCCCACCTAGTTTCGTCGTCCCTGGAGAAATTGGAACGAACTCATTAGAGAACGTCAACCGTGAGCGCTAGAGCTTTTATACAGATTATCAATACGTGTGTCAAAGAAACAGCTAATATCAAGGGACACAACAAACGAAGAATAAACTGATAGTTTCATAGTTCGCTCCCTTGCATAAAGATAAAACTGGTTTGGCATTTGGACCCCCTGCACCATCCATAATTTCTGACGCCTTATGATGGCGAAATGGTTACCAAATACGGTTTGGGGAAGAGCTAACGGATCTATTGTGTTTTAATAAATAGCGAAGTCTAACTTTCTCGAATATCTATTTCTCCAGCAGATAGCCGAATTTGTTTTAATTCCCGTTAAAACGATATAAAATAGCTATGTAATGAGGGAAAAAACCACAGGGGCTCGTTACTGTTGTTAATTGGTTAATTAGGTTGATTACTTGGGGGGCGAGGTAGGGAATACCCCATGTATTCCCTACCTCGATCCCCCCCCCCCCGTATCAATCTAATTAATCAATTAACAACGGTAATGGGCCCCTGTGGAAAAACGGCCTACTCTTCAAAAATGTTAAGTGAAAATTCCACAGAGGGGCGATGTTCGCATATATAAACAGTCCGAGAGAATTGGGAGCTCAGGTCCATTGGGCATCGAGTCATACGGAGATAGCCGAATGAAGCCTGTGGACCAGGCGATGGGTAATTGTCAGTTGGATCATGGACCAAATTACACTGTCAGTGTATGGTCCATGATTGGATCGTTGTTTCAGTACATTCATTCAACCACTCGGGTAAACAGACGTGTGACTACGAGCTGTAATTGTACTGTATATACGCCACCTACCACTACAAACAAAACCACTGTATTTTAACGTCAGACTTCGAATGTTTCAGAAAAAATATAAAGCCTCATTCTGGTCACCGATCAGGCCCGTTTTCACTTTGATGTAATTTCTTTTATATTATCACCTGTACTAAAAGACACGGTTGAGAAACAGTGGACTGTACCTTTCTATGAAATTCACAGTAAGTTAAGGTTACGGTACATTGTACCAACCTCCCCACAGCGCACGCTCCATTTCGCAGGCTCCATTACCATCCCTGCCACCAATAGCGGAAGTTGACCGTTACTACGTTGCTATGTCGTACAGGGGAAACCAACCAACGCACGGTTCAGTTTGAATCCAGCCGAACAACTCCTTTAGTGTTGCACATGAGCGAACTACTTTTCATATGCTCTGTCCAGATAAACAGGGGAAATTATCTCCAGATAATTCTTTTTAACGCTAGGTCAACAGAGGTATTATGCAGACTTGAAAAGTAATCGAAATGTTCGGTAAACATCTATTTTACTATATATGATCTCACTTCCGGCGATGTGCGCGAAGGCCCCGAATCCGGTCCAAAAATCTGACTGGTGGTTGGGGTGTTATTAGACCCCCAGCGAGGTGGTTAACATTGTACCAGTACCCGACTTGTGTACGGTAATTAGTATTCGTATAGACTATCCAGATTTGTATCCCAGGTCCACTGTATAATTCAGACGCAAAATTTTCAACAAAAACGTTCAATTCGAACTTTCAATTTCTTACAATCAACTTGATAAACGAAAAAATGCGCCCAACTGTAATTACCCTAATAATTCGATCACCGGAAGTGCAGCAAAAATGGCTTATATCTGGCAATATTCTTCATGGCACCAGCTACAAAGTGTCATATTTTGTCATTATATGACTTTTCTTCAATTTGAATGAACAATGGAAATGTTACTTTTTCTCTGTGTTTGAATAACAGAGTTGAAAATTGAACTTCCTGTGATTGAATCATTAGAGTGGATGTCGTTCTGGGAAGGATTGTATAATAGTGTTCTCACAATGTTGTGTATGTACATGATGTCTGTACGAGCCTAGGAGGTAGCAAATTGCATTAAAAATGAGATAATTCATCACGTAAATTGTTCCTTGGCCTATTTTGATATTTTTGAGACATTTCTGTACAAGGAGGATTTAAAAGTATGACATGTCAAACCAAAACCCACCAGTTTTTGTTCTTTCAAATAACCAAACTTCCTAATGTATACTGCATGGGAATATAATTTTGATTTGAAATCCTCACAATGAATGCCCCAAAAGTAACACAATAGGCCAGGGAGCACATTTTGATCGAACGTATCTCAATTTTTATACAACTGGCTATCGCAATTTATTTAGGCTAATATTTTGGTATGTAGGTCGAAACCTGAAAAAATAATAAAAAGTAAAAAAGAAAATAAAATACTGACTTACAGGTTTGGATTGAAAGATGAAAAGCTTTATTTTCATCACACAAAATGGGAATTTTTCCATATTTACCCTACCTGGCCTGGGGGGGAAGACTTTCCGCCCCCTCGCTGTTGGTTTTTTGCTCGTATCTCCGGAACGACAAAAATTGAGAGCTGAAACCCCGTGACTTGTTAGATTATCATATTGGGGTCATTTTGAGCCTATTTGTATGACCCCCCGAGCAGAGGTTCATCGGTAAATTCAAAATGGCGGCCATGTGGGGGTACCAGAAAAGTGATGTTTTCGCCATATTTCTTCATAAATTACGCAAAAATTCAGCATGTTGATTCAACGCGATTCTATGCATTTTTCTGAAACATATGTGTTAGCATCACCAAAAAACACCCTCTAATTTGTTCCCCCTCCCTCCCTTCCACCATTAACCCTACCAGGCCTGGGGGAGGGGGGCCAAAATGCCCTCCTACCAAACTTTCTGCGATATCTCCAGAACGCCAAAAAATGGAAAGCTGAAACTTCTTGACGTTATAGGCTATCATATTGGGGTCATTTGCATAACCCCACGAGCAGAGGATCATGGGTAAATTCAAAATGGCGGTCATGTGGGGTACCAGAAAAAGTGATGCTTTCTTCATATTTCTTCAAAATTTTTGCTTTTTTTTTTGTACGGAAAAGTAGGTAAAACTTATTTTATTTTATATCAGATTATTATTTACTAATTTTTCATGCAGTTTTTGCGAAGAAGAAACAAATAATAAAATTCGAAGATTTTGACCGAAAAATCCATTCACCAAGCCTCGATCCGTTTTCCGCTTTTTACAAACAGCTCCAAATCTAATCTCACCCTCAGGCAACAAAAATGTAATGAGCTGTTACATTATTATGCGCGTGGTGTATTACGCGAAACATGTCACATAATTTAGTTTCTAACTATGCAGTTATGTCAACCATGCCATTATATATTTCAATTATGTCATGAATAACATCAGTACGGTACTATATGAAGACAAATGCAAACGAACTCTTTTTGGGTAGAGCAGTTTTTCAAAATTTACAGAGCTGTGACGCGGCTTAACAACACAATGGCGGACTTTTCATTGAAAAAATGACGGGGATGGGAGGGGTAGGTATCTATGACTACAACCTGAAAATAGAACCGGTACGTTCTTTCATTCATGCATTATCCATCACGCGCTGGTGATCCATGCCAATCAAAATGACAAACCAATGGAATATCATCGAATCATACGAACTGTTCCTTCCGTTCTACATTTTTACTACGGTGGGGCAGAGATCATTCCTGCAGCCGTTTAGACGAAAGGTATATGCAACCAAAGCCAGGAGATTGCGAAAAATAGTCAAAAATGTTCGTTTTGAAAAAATGACGTCACAGTGACGTCATCATGGCGGCCATCTTGGATTTTTTTTATATTTTCTTGTAGAACTTGACCAAAAGATATAGTGTGGTAGGTTTCATCCCTCTAGCCGTAGCGATAGCGAAAATATATGTGGGGGGGGGGGGGCACTTTGCGCCACCACCCCCAGGCTGCGGTACACCCCAAATCGCCCAGGCCAGATCGGGTTAACGTCGCATATCCTTTGGTCGCATTTCTCAAAGAAAATTTGGTAGAATTTTGCTGGTGTACTGTTAATTCCCAAGGCTCGTCCTCCGTTCAAGTCATTTGACAAATACATACATATGTCTATTGTCTTGGTGAGAAAGTTACCGCACTACGTCGGGAATCATGGGCGTCGCCAGGATTTCTTCAAAGGGATCGTTTCCTATATATGCTTACTTATTAGAGAGTTCATTACTGTGCTGACCAACATAGTAAAATAATATACGGTTGGGCGCTGAGAGATAGTCATTCGCACCCAACGACTCCCCTGGCGACGCCCTTGGGCATGCAGGTTTAGTTATTCTGGGTATTCTTTCATTTACCATGTTTACCCCATGTTGAGACGTTTACTCCATCAGACGTCCTAGTCATCTCCCGAGTTAGCGTATCTAATTCCGCTTAAGGCCTTTGTTATGGCATCTATTCATGTAACCTCACCTCGACAAGTCTTTCTTTCCATTTATAGTGGTAATGCTATAATATATTTGCGGAAAAATTCTCGCTCATGTCGAAGTTATATAACAAGACAAGAAAATGCTATAATTAAAACCTTGCAAAACAGCCAAACACCAAATATATGATGGATAATATTCGACATTTCGAAAATGTGTTTACTTCGATTCCCCGTAGACATTACAAATATAACAGAATTTTGCACTCTTGCAAATACATCTAAACTGTTCAAATAGAATTGTCCTGCCTTTGTGTCCATGATTCTTGTGTCGGAGAAAGTCCCATTGTTCAGTCGGTCACAGACACTGTTGCAAGGTCTTGTCAGGCTAGGCATACTCAAGTTCATATGCAGATATTCTTCAAAGCTAAAGGAAAGAACTGAGAAACACTGGAGGAATCAATATACTCGGATTGTAAATGCAGGCCACCTGTGGAATCCAGGGGGTCATTTCTCCAAACGAACCTAACTTAGGATGATCGTATAGGCTTAGGTTGGCTTCGAGAAATGGGACCCTGATCCCAATTATTATGCATATACTCAATGTATCAATTAGAGAGATATGCAAGAGGTGGGGAAAATTGACGACGTCTGGCGCCTAAAAAGCAACCATATGACTCCACAGGAAAGCATCCCTCGGCACCTTACATTCATACCCAAGAATACGGTGAATTCTCGGACGTAGCCTTAGTATCTCAGTCGCGCTTTTATTGCAGGTGTTTATGTGGAAACTATGAAGTAACCACGCGGCACCTAGCACCGGCTTAAGCGGAATTAGATATGCTAGCTCGGGAGCTGTGATGACAGATCAGCTCAAACAACTCATCTGATGGTACCAGACAAAAATCCAAACAAAAGATTCAGTCAGTCCATTTTGTCAGAGGCAACCTGCTACATTTACATTTCAAGTACACGTTTCCTGAATTGCATGAACTGCAGTCACTGCACTTGGGCTTTGGATTTCATTACTATCTGACATCTCCGGGCAGTATAATGAATATTCAAACCAGAAATACTTTTGAAGAATTAAAACATACGCATTTTCAAAATATTTTCCATTATAATGTGATCCCACGCAGAATCATTTTATGATCAAACTTAGAGAGATATGCAAGAGATGGGAAAAATTGACGACGTCTGGCGCCTAAAAAGCAGCCATATGACTCCACAGGAAAGCATCCCTCGGCACCTTACATTCATACCCAATAATACGGTGAATTCTCGGACGTAGCCTTAGTATCTCAGTCGCGCTTTTATTGCAGGTGTTTATGTGGAAACTATGAAGTAACCATGTTCCAAAGACCTAGCGTTAACCAAAGATATCGGGGTAACTCAAGATATCGGGATAACTCAATACCCCCTGCACCGAACTGGGGGGAACCTCAACAAGTACCCACTGCTTGACTCCAATACACGTGGTCAATTATCATCAACAAATAGCATCCTTCAAATGTAGAACGGCGAGGATGCACGATTGGCGCGTCTATCTCGCTGGATGCGACAACAAACTCACCTCTCGAGACCATCCGGCGATTCCACTCCTCGAGAAGTAACCTCGAACGCCCAACATTGCAGCATCGAACAAGGCAGCTACATCAACTTCACAGAAATGCAAACCAGTGAATGAAACCTGAGCAATCGTACTAAAAAGTACTAACTATATTTTCTTATGCGCCAATAGTATATACTCCGCCAGCTCACATTCAACTCAACTCGACGCATAACAAACTATTTTTCTACCAACTACTATGGTTGTATGCCTCCTGCCAGCAACTTAACAAATAACAAATGGCTGTGACTAAATGCAGCTAACATTTCAGACTCCTCCATCTCGATTTGTGCAGACATCCAGTGTTACAATGCCGAGCGTGGCAAATGGTTAGGATTATTTTGTTTTCAGGTTGATTTCCTCAAATCGGGTTCAGGGACAGGCAGTTCCTCGAAGAAGTCCACACGATCCAGTTGAATATGATCCTACTCGACATGTTCTTTAACTTTCAAAGGCATATTCACGCCCAAGATGTCCAGTATTCCGTTTGAGACATCTACCCCACCGGATGTGGCATCACCTGCATTGTGAGAACCCTCGACAATGGAGAAAGCCATCCAGTGTCCATCTTCATATGAATTACAAGCGTCTAGTCCGTCATTCATAATCCAACCGTCGTCCATTAGAGAATATCCGCGTCCATAATCCAAAGACCTATTTCATATTCCATATAACAGTATTAGCACCAAATTCAAAAAGACAATCATAGTATACATAAACATAAGCTTGTTTCCTGCAAGAGAGAAGCGGTCAACAGTTTTCAATGATGCCGGCAAGACATCATGATGTTCAAAAAATATCAAATCCGTATCGCTGATCAGTATTCTTAATCCATAATATTCGTTATAGAGTCGTCATCTAAAAAAAGATGTATCTCAGTCACGCTTTGATTGTGACTGTTCATATGAGTACCATGAGGATCTTGAAGTACATGGGTTCATACGGCCCCTAGCCCCGGGTTAAGCGGAATGAAGACTCTTCTCCAAATCCAGTGAAATATCTGGCTGTATTTGAGTCAGGGGGTCCTCCAATGCTAAACCTCTGACGTCCAGTAACTCCTTACGATGTCGGGCCCCCCTCCTGGCAAGGGACACACCTTGTACATTGGTGCATTGGGTTTGTCTAAATGCATCAGTGAGGCGTTGGTGATGCTCCACAAGCCAGTCGCTAACAAAATATGTTGTCTTTGCACCTTCTTCCGGCTCACTGCTAAGGATCAGGTCCACGGGAAGTAGGGGTTCTCGTCCATAGAAAAGTTAATGAGACCATTATCCAGTAGAAGAATGGAGAGTGCTATTGTAGGCCCATACGAGGTGAGGTAAGTACTCCGGCCAAGTAGGTTTATGCTGAACCGGAAGGGTACGGAGCAGGTTGTGAAGGGCACGGTTGAACCGTTCACACTGTCCGTTACCTTCATGGTGGTAAGGTGTTGCACGGCATTTAATAATCCATAGAGCTGGCACAATTCCGCAATGAGATAGGCCAAAATTTCTGCTTTGATCACTATGAATTCTTCTTGGCACTCCAAAGCGTACAAACCAATCTTTAATGAGGACTTTAGTCACCGTCTTGGATGTCTGGTCTGGGCAGAGCTTGGGTGTACTTGGTAAAAACATCTGTTATCACAAGGACGTTTTCGTGGTCGCTTCTACATTTTTGAAGTTGAGTGAAAGCGGTCATCCCTACTTCTAGCGGTTTCGACGCCAGAAGGTTTCCCATCTTAGGTTGCACACGCTGTCCAGGCTCCGAGACGGCACATCTTAGACATTTCCTGCGATACTGCTCAACTTCTGTTACCATGCCTGGTCAATAACATCTGTCTCTAAGAAGTGACACGATTCGCTCTGCCTCCTGGTGACCCATATCATCGTGTACAGCTTTTAATACTGTGGGCTGCAGAGCTATGGGCAGTAGCATTTTCTTGACCTCTCCAGAAGCACTGGTGAAATTTCGGCACCGGTCTCCATCTTGTTTCTCAAGCTTGTCCCACTGTTGTAATAGTTTTCGAGTGGCTGGCGCCTCTTTTGCAAAGTGCCACCAACTGGTCTGTGTTTGTTTCCTTTGAAGTGCACTAGTCTACCAAAGGTTGGGTCCTGAACTTGGAGTCTAGACAACTCCAGCGAAAGTGGGAAAACCAGTAGCTACCGAAGGTTCTGTGTGTACTACACGGGCTCGTAGATCACCTGGGTCAGCCAACAGGAAGTTAATACGGTGAAACAGTACAACTGGTACTGTGGTGGTTAGGACTGAACTGTTAACAGATTTCTCTACCACCATCTCTTCACACGATAGGTCCACCATCATTCTGTGGTAGTAATTCTGGCTCATCATATTTGCGGATCATTTCAACTCTTATATGGTCATCAGGTTTCAGGCCCCGACTAGCATAGCCAATAGCCACCACATGGTCCTCCTGTTGCTGGGACAACACTGCTCCATGTCCACGGAAACTCGCATTGGTTTCCACTGTGTGAGCTCAACAGAGGTGCGGAAGTCGGACTGTTTTTTGACGTATGAAAAGTCTTTTCACATTGAGGATCCCACCGATCACTGAATAGACGAGCATCATCTGCATTCTTCTTCCGAGGCCTCTTCTTTATCGAAGAAACGGTGAACCCATGCAGGGCGCCGCAATCTTGGCGAAATTTTCCACAAAACGGCGATAATAACAGCCCAATGAAAGATCGCAACTCCTTAACGCTGGAGAGCCTTCCATTCAGCGACGGCAGAGATCTTCCTCGGGTCGGTGGTTATACCATCTTCAGATAATGCGTGACCTAAATAGGCAGCCTTCCATTTGAATAAGTGCTAGCTTTCTGGCTTTAGGTTAAGACCAAAGGTCTGGAGCCTTGAAAACACCACCTCTAAGCGTGCCATCATCTCATCAAATGTGCTACCAAAAACCAAGATGTCATCCAAGTTAATCAACCTGGAAAGGAAATTTGTATCTTCCAAACAAGCCCCCATCAGGCGCGAGAATGTGGCGGAGGCATTGCGGAGGCCCTTCGGTATCCGGGTGTACTCGTATAAGCCGCGGCAACCCACCCAGAAAGCCGTTTTTGGTTTATCCTCCTCATCGATAGCGCATTGTAGAAAACCATAGTCGAGATCGATGGATGTAAAATACTCCAGAGAGTGCCTGCAGTACCTCCTCCATCCAAGGAAGAGGATGGGCATCCTTAATCGTTTTGGCGTTAAGCAACCGGAAGTGCCTGAAAACCCTCACTTAGTTGGCTATCCAGAGTTTCGTAGCAATGGTCTACTTTCATAATACGATAGACTGTCCGTGTTCTGCTACATCAAAATTCTTTTTGCCTTCTTAATATTTTATATCTATAATACCATCCTGTTCAGCATTATCAACGCTGCAAACGAGCATATACAGGTCGATGACTGGCGTCGTCTACACGGCGATCTGGGCCATGGAGTAAATTTTGTCCTGCCTCAGTTATGCCCCTTGGGCGTACCTAAAAATCAGGACTCATTTACGGAGAGAAATTCTGACAAAAAACGAGCAGGTTGAGCCCCATTTTGTTCGACTTTTTAAGTTGGTACCGGACCTGGGAACATGAGAAAGAAATTTAATTGAAATCCCTCTTACAGATTTATCTGGAAATTTGTGACCGAAAAGCGAACCCATGGCCTATTCCTTGCAGAATGGAAGAATCTCTGGAGTGCACTCTTAACCATTAGGCTTCCTTACAAGAACCATGGCGGAGGCGTATGGGAACTTGCTCGGACGTAGAATACCAGTCGACAACTGAGTCTAGACACCCTTCTACTTGTGGCCAGAAATGAGGGTTGACAAGATGGTAATAAAGTTTACAGGGATTTCATCAGTGGTAACAATCTTATGCTTAACTTTATCACAGTATCCCAGGTCATGATCTCGTCGGCTGAACAAGCTATCATATTTGTTCAGTAATGCTCCCATTTTACACACCTGGTCAGGTGACAAGGGTCATCGTCTGGCCTGGTGGGATCTTCAATCTTCAATGCATCAACAACGATCTCTTCACAGCTCAGCATGGGATTTTTTCGGATGGTTCTCAATAGTGTTCCCGGCGACAACTTCGCCACCTGCGACCTTGGGGACGGATTCTCATGTTCTCCTTCATATTCACCGTGTATGAGTTGACGACCAAGAATCCCATCAGAGAGAAAATGCTTCCCTTCACAGAAACATCTATTACCATGTAACCCTTAAATGGAATCCGTGATTCATTAGCAGCCGTTAACCGATGGATCATACTGATAGAAACGCGACCAGGGTTGACCGAGTGTATCACATCGGAAAATCTTTATTCAGGACCCCACTAATTTTGAATTCCGGTTGAATTCTCATTCAGACCCCGACCCTGAACTTTCTCACGACCCTCCCAGTCAGATTGTCCAGCACTAATTCAGCCTGATGCTGTGGACTTACCCGACAGACGGCTCTGATATCTGCATGTCCAGATTAGTCGACTTCTGAAAGCGATCGCGGAAGCATTCCAGACGGCGTGACTGAGAAACATAAAGTGGAAGAGTATAAACTGCCTCAGATGGACTATGACGTGAAGGAATGAAAGAACCAGCAGAGACATGAGGACAGCCGTCATCAGAAATTGGGGAAGCCAGACGCTGTTGACGCTCCTGCACAGCCCGCGCCAGGCGACTGGCAAGGTTTTCGCGACTGTCTCCGCACCTCTGCCTTATCCGCTCTCCTTACAGCCTTCCCAATCAGAACTTCCATCTCCTCCAAACGACGAGTCAGATCATTGACAGACATGGAGCAGAGTTACAAAACTAATGGCAAAAGAGTGTACTTGCCCAGCCGCTCAGGTTTCACACCGGAAAATACACCTTCTCTACTCCACATGGAAATCAACTCTATTGAAATTAATACCATAATTTGTCTTGTACAATATTTCTAACTTAAGCTCACTGTAATGCTCTGCAATTACTAGGCTCTAGTTGTTTAACTAAACACAGGAAGGAAGCAATCAGAGATTGCTCAATTGTATGCCCCCCCCCTTTAATCAGACACTGCCCCGCCATTGTTCTATTCCGTATTGGTCGGTGGAGGCCTAATTTGGATAATTATAAAAATTCTGTTTACGTCACTTGTTTTGCCATGCCTCGCATAATACATATTCCAAGTATCGACCAACAAGGGATAATACAATGTTTGATGCAAGATGGTGGCCAGGGCTTTCGCCAAATCCGAAAATGTGACCTGGTTATGAGACCTACATTCCTTTGGAGTATATTGTGATGAAATTATGAAGCGATCAGTGAACTTTGAATTTTGCAACCAATTCACTCTTTTTGGGGCAATTTCATACTTCAGGATCTATGTGGTCTGCTTTGGAATGTAGAATTGCATATATATGGCCATTTTCCATATACATATACATCAAAACATATCACAGACCTTTCCATTTGGCAATGGCACATTTAAAACTCTGAAGACTAGTTGCTTGCTGGATATCTGTAGGAAGCTCAATCCATAACTTGGCGCCTTGATAAGATATGGTCATTAAACCATTTTTTGTTGTGCGGCACATTTGCTGGTCTATTTTCACGGTTTTCCGAAAATTGTATGGAGTTTGTTTAACCTTAAATAATTCTTGAATGTATTTTGGGCTAAGTCCGTGAATAGATTTGTATACTTCCGTTACAAGCAGTTTTTGACGAAGAATAAAAAGAGATGCCAGATTTGCTTTTAAAAGTACTTCTTCGTATGAAGATAAGTAATCACTAAAAACTAAGCGAAGCCCACGTTCCTGAATCTTTTCCAACTTCTTGGCGTCAGTTTTACTGCAGTTGTGCCAAACAAGACTGCAGTAAGTAAAATGAGAATGAATAACAGCCCTAAAAATACACATCTTGGCATTAACATTTAAAATCCTAGAAAGTCGTTTCAATTACAAGCGTCTAGTCCGTCATTCATAATCCAGCCGTCGTCCATTAGAGAATATCCGCGTCCATAATCCAAAGACCTATTCCATTTTCCACATAACAGTATTAGCACCAAATTCAAAAAGACAATCATAGTATACATAAACATAGGCTTGTTTCCTGCAAGAGAGAAGCGGTCAACAGTTTTCAATGATGCCGGCAAGACATCATGATGTTCCAAAAATATCAAATCCGTATCGCTGATCAGTATTCTTAATCCATAATATTCGTTGTAAAGTCGTCATCTAAAGAATGATGTATCTCAGTCACGCTTTGATTGTGACTGTTCATATGAGTACCATGAGGATCTTGAAGTACATGGGTTCATACGGCCCCTAGCCCCGGGTTAAGCGGAATTAGGCACAAGTTACGAAACGTAGCGCCATAGATCTTGCACGCTACGTTCGTATTTTGCTATCAGCATGCGATATGTATCGCCAAATTTGAAAAACTTTGAGTGGAGGCGCTTGGTGGAATAGCCCTGTTTTATAAGTTTCTGCAGCAATGTTTTGTGACGTTGATTAAAATCATCACATTTAACACAGGATCTAGCAAATGCTACTAAGCGAGATACGTATACGCCATATGCAGGTCCCACTGGAATATTACTATCCAGAAAGGGATAGTTTACGATGTCGAAATTGTAATCATCTCTTTTGTCATGAAGTCGACGAGAGAGAATGCCCGCTTCATTTTTATAGAGATAGGGATCTAAATAAGATGTGCCTGTAGGGCTATTTGTAGTTTCCTTCAAATCCAGTGAAGGTGGATATATATCCTTCACTGCGTCATTTATATAGCGATTATCCACAGCGAGAAGATCGTCTATATAGCGTTTGGTGAATGAGAAGGAACGGGCGTTTCATTGACGGCCTGCCTTCTTGCATACTTCAGATATGTGATGGCCAAAATTCATGCATTTGTCTACGTCTACAACCAATAGTCTAACGGGGTCTAAACTGGGTAAGACTTCCCCTTCAAGATGTAAATCTGCGTCCTCTTTGGTACCTGTCACAAAGAATTGGAACTTGGAAGGGTTAGCCTGCATGTGATTAGATTGAAACCAGCTGATGCAGTTGTGTGCATCAATCGTTAAGCGATCTATAACTTCTTTGAGGGATTTGGCGATTACACTCAAAGTATTATCATCAGCGTAGTTCACTAAGTTTGAAAATTTTATAAAATAAAAAAGGTCATTTATGAAAATATTGAATAAAATAGGTCCAAGGACGGACCCAAGGATGGACTGAGATCCAGCCTGCACAAATAAATATATCTCATTCACTCAGGTTTGATAAACGAACGGCCATAACTCTTGAAAATATAACCGAAAGCAGAGAAACTTCACGCTGCACAACTACAGGGCACTGACCACATATCTTGCAAATTTCATAATTGTCCATACAATATTAACCGAGATCCAGCCCGGACAAGTCCCAATTCACAAAAAATTGAAAAAAGGGCCATAACTCTTGAAAATATATGCGAAACGAGGTGAAACTTCACGCTGCACAACTACGGGGCACTGACCACACATCCTGCAAATTTCATAATTGTTCATACAATATTAACCGAGATCCACACCGGACAAATCTCAATTAACGGAGATATCAGGAACAAAGGGCCATAACTCTTGAAAATATAAGTGAAACGCGGAGAAACTTCATGCTGCACAACTACCGAGCACTGACCACATATCCTGCAAATTTCATAATTGTCCATACAATATTAACCAAGATCCAGCCCGGACAAGTCTCATTCACAGAGATTTCAGAAAAAGGGCCATAACTCTAGAAAATGATACCGGAACTCGGAAAAAACTATGGGGCACTGGCCACATTCCATGCAAGTTTCAATTCTGTCCATCAAATATTAACCGAGATATTGCGCGGACAAGAAATTCGGACGGACAGACGGACGGACAGACGGACAAAGCGATCGCTTTATGCCCCCCCCCCCTCTAGTTAGGGGGGGGGGGCATAATAACAGATTAGCCACACAATCTACAAAGAATTTATCAACAGATTTACACACAAATTAATTTGGTATGTGTCCACGAAAAAGTTCATGGGCATAAACAGCGATTAAAAAATCTGGTTGTTTTGAATTGCAATGATCATGCACACCAAGAATTACTTCTAGTAATACCATTCAGTGCCAGATAATTCAAATTTTTTGCTCAATATTTAATGCTCTGCACCGTTCACGGGATCACTTGTCACAATACTCAATTTATCTCTAATACTGGAGTCAGTTCATTCTCTAATGGATGCACTAAATCTGTATCACTACAGATGGAGTCTCTGACCAGTAATGTCAATTTCACACTACTCCTCGAACCGGTCAATTCCTTGATGGAATCACTAAATCTGTATCACCACAGATGGAGTCATTCCAGTGCCCAAGTTCCACTTGCTCAACACGGTGAGAGCCTCTGGCCCAGTACTGTCTATTTCTCACTACTGCTGGATTAATTTCCATTTCTGTAACGAATGGTCAGCAAACCAGATTTGTCCTTCAGTGTGACTGTTATATAATTTGCTGATATTCCTAATAACGACTTATACCCAGTCTGTCGCTTTCTGGTGCAAGTGGTCCGTTCCACAAGAATGATTTGTTGTCCTCTATCTTCTCTGTCCACAATGTTCAATCAATACCACCCTGCTCTCGCAGCGCCAAATGTAACCCCAAGCGGAATCTCTGGTCAAGTCCAATTGGAGCGATATGCAAGAGGTGGGGAAAATTTACGACGTCTGGCGACTAAAGAGCAACCATATTTTGAAATGTTGATTTCTTAGCCACCATAATTTCACGTAAAGGTAGACTTCTTAGCCACCAGACTTGTCCCAGCAATTTGTGCATGCAAACTAAAAGTCGTATTTTAGCTGTGTTTAATTTCCGGTGCCGCTTGTTTTGATTAAGCTATTTCCGAGATTCCATTTCATGATCTTTTAGGTCAGGTATGGAAACTTCTAATTACACAACTATGTGTGAGAAACAGTTATATAACTTCAGACTATATGGTTTAATATTTAACTGCACTAAAATTGTACTTTGCGAATCTCAAAGTCTGATGTGCATGTTTAGAAAATGAGACAGTTAACCAGTTTCGTTGTCATAACTGTGCAGAGAGTTTGATGGGTTTGACACTGCACCCATTCATTTAGGGCAGTGTAAAAGAGAATGTCTGGCGTTTTCAAATTACAGTTATACTATCGTACTGTCCTACCACCACCGATAGAGTTCACAAATGTTTTAGCTTCTTCAAGATGCATATATAGTAAAAACTATATTCAGCCATGCGTGTTCTGTTGTCATCCATTTTAAATCCAGAGAAAACCACTGGCCGGACCGGAGTCTCCTGAATGGATTTATATAATTTCCGTCGAAACTTCCCACAAATTATAATATGACTCTACAGGAAAGCTTCCCTCGGCACCCCACATTCAGACCCCAGAATACGGTGGATTCTCGGACGTAGCCTTAGTATCTCAACCGCGCTTTTATTGCAGCTGTTCATGTGGAGACTATGAAGTATCCACCCGGCCCCTAGCACCGGCTTAATGTCATTTATTAATAATCATCAACTGGTCCAAGGGTGGTGTTTGTAAGGTGGTCTACATCGATGAAACTTCTCATTAACATAGATGTTTGTTTTGTACATATCCTGTATATGGTGGTAACCTTGGCAACCATGTTCCAAAGACCTCGAGGTAACCAAAGATATCGGGGTAGCCAAAGATATCGGGCATACAATTGACCTAGGCGTTTTGGAGTAGGTGTGTGGTAAATTTTTATGCGAAGGAAACTATGGAGTGTGTGAAATTGTTTGTTTTCTGTCTCACGCTGTGGAGTACGATGGGATGTAGTCTATGGGCTTATGTAACATTTTCCAGATTTGTCATTTTTTCGGGTAGATTCTTGGCACTCATGTCTAAACACATCTAGAAAGTTCGCTGATTAAGAAAAGAATGGGTGCCAGTTTTGCATTAACATTTGGGACCTCCATTTTGAATTTCAAAATGGCCATCATCGAAAATCATTTTTTAAACATAATTGCCAATTATTCATTCAAATGTCATCCAATATTTGTTTTATTCTATCTAAACTCTTATAAAGGGGCCAACCATTCATTGGAAACAAAATAAGAACACTATAAATACTCTAAATTAGCAAAAATCCAAGATGGTCACCAGATTTCAGGATTTGTTTACGTAGCCCCATATAGTCCCATACTAGGGGTATAGGACCAATGTTTGTCCCACTGGGAAACGTACTTCTAGACATTTGCGGTATGGTTGTTTTGATTTGTTTTGTCTCGTCAAGACAAACATGATAGGAAGTGTCGCGGCACGAAACGGTGAAATTTTTGAAAAAAGTTTGAGGTCTGTCTATAGCCCCATATAGACCCATATACTGGGGTATAAGCCCAATGTATGTATAAATCCATACTGGGTGGACGTGATGGAGTCTAGGTGAGTCCCTGGTGGTCCAATGGTGTCGTATGAGGTCTTATTTTGAAACTCTCATGCAGGAGCACTTGACTAGACTAATAATTCGTACGTTGTCAATAATTGGCGCATGCGCAGCCCGGCCGTAGTATAGAAAGCAGGCATTTTTGGGGGTGTGTATGGGTGTGTTTGGGTTAGAGATGGGCTATTCACGGTTTGAATGGGTCGTGTGAGGTATCCATGTGAAGCCTATGTAATGGAGCATCTGGTGGCGTGGATGTGGGGTAGAAATATGGTCATTCTGCGCATGCGCAGTCTGGCCGTAGTATAGAAAGCTGGCATTTTGGGGGGGTATGTGGGTGTGTGTTTGGGGTAGAGATGACCGCTATGGGTCCGAATGGGTCGTGGAAGGTGTCAAAGTGAAGCTTGTGTGTGTTAGAGTCAGAATGGTGTGTTTTCAAATGCAAGTCGCGTCAATCTGCGCATGCGCAGTTGGTTGTAGTAAGTAAAGTGGCCATTTTGGGGCAGTGAATGAAGGTATTTGGTGTAGAGAGGGACCATCCTTGGTCCGAATGCGGCGTGTGAGGTGTCATTTTGTAGTTCTTGGGGTGTAGACCCCAATTTGAGGGATGTTCACGTCATCTGTGACGTCATTGGTGACATCATCAGTACGAGTAGTAGCCAAAGTGGACATTTTGGGGCAGTGAAAGGAAGGTATTTGGTGTAGAGAGGGACCATCCTTGGTCCGAATGCGTTGTATGAGGTGTCATATTGTAGCAACGCCCGCCAACGCCAAGCTTAACGCTTCAACGCCCTGGTGAAATAGCTCAGAAATTCTGATTTTCTAGATATTCCATGTAATTGTCACTAATTCTTCGAAATGCACTGACGCCCGTCAACGCCTGTAGTTATGTCTTAACGCTCTAACATAACGCATTGACGCCATGATATAGACCGGAGAGAGAACAACAACAAAAACAAGGATGACACATGAGAGAACAACAACAACAAGAAGTTTTTTCATATAGTTTATTTTCCCCAATGTTACATCATACCCACGCTGGGAGAGCCGCGTTGGGTATGTTTACAACTCAAAAAGACTCTTGCCCATTCAGAGGCCACCATTTGCATCTATCATATTTGTTCCTGTCCGTTAGATGTAGTCTTGCCCAATCAGAAGTCGCCATTTCAGCAAGTTCCATCTTCAGCCATGTTCGCTCTGAACAGTTTATTCTAATCATCGTCGGACAGGCCTGGATATTCTTCGGGCAGCATGTCCTGAAACAGTTGTTTGCGCGTTCTGATCGCATTTTCCATGGCCACGGTGGGTGGTAGCCCCATAGCCTCTTCCAAGTGACGCTTGGCCTTCATGATGGACCTGTGCGTGGGGTCGCCTTTCATTTCAAGCGGTAGTAAGGTATACTGTTCATAGATCGCCATGGCTGTTTTCCTGATGCGGGGGCGCATTTGGGTGTACGTCTGTTGTAAATTATCCTCTCCGACGTCCTCGATCGCTGCAGCGTAAGTATTGATAGCTGCTGTCACAATACGATCCCAGAAGGTAGGTTCTGCCTCACTTTCCATGGACGTATGCTGACTATCTGAGGTCAAGCTCTCCGTATCACTAGATAGACTCTCAGCAATCTCTGTTTCGGTATCAGTCGATACACTCTCAGCAGTCTCTGTATCAGCATCCCCCTCAACGGACTCCTCGGAGTCTTCAATCTCATGTATATTGTTCTGGTGTCGCATCATATCGTAATGTATGGTGAACGTGCGTTCGCACTCAGAGCAAGTATAAGTCATGTTGACGGTTGAACGTCGACTGTGCGTGTTTTTTGGAAATACGTTCGCTTTTATAGACAGTAACGCCCGTCAACGCTTAGCTTAACGCTTCAACGCCCTGGTGAATTAGCTCAGAAGCTCTGATTTCCATGGAATTGACACCAATTCATCGAAATGCAGCGACGCCCGTCAAAGCCCGTCGTTACGCCTTAACGCCCATCTCAACGCCCGTCAACGCCCAGCTTAACGCTTCAACGCCCTGGTGAACTAGCTCAGATGCTTTGATTTTCATGGAATTTATTTGGTTCACATTGGATATGCATTATTACATACTGTGATCAGAAAATATTTGTCATATACCAGTAGTCCGTGAGCTACTGGGGCTCACCTTGCACCCCCCCCCCACTACAGACCGAAACTATGTTTTTTATGTGCTTTAGGAGTAGTAGCGAAAGCTGGCGTTTTGGGGTGCGTGAGGGTGTGCTTGAGCGATTGAGGAACCATTCTTGGTTCGAATGCGTCGGGTGAGATGTCAAAGTGAAGCCCTCGGTATGTAGACCACGGCTTGAGGGATCTCCACATGATCTGTGATGTCATTGGTGACATCAGTAGGAGTAGTAGACAAAGTAGGCATTTTGAGGATGCGGAGGAAGGGATAGAGATGGACCATCCGTGATATAAATGGACCGTGTGGGGTGTCATCTTGTAACTCTCTGCATGTAGATGCAGAGGGACACCCCACACGGTCCATTTAGACCACGGATGGTCCGTCTCTACCCCAAAAACCTTCCTCCGCATCCTCAAAATGCCTACTTTGTCTACTACTCCTACTGATGACGTCACCAATGACATCACAGATCATGTGGAGATCCCTCAAGCCGTGGTCTACATGACGAGGGCTTTGACACCTCACCCGACGCATTCGAACCAAGAATGGTCCCTCAATCCCTCAAGCACACCCTCACGCACCCCAAAACGCCAGCTTTCGCTACTACTCCTACTTTTGTATGTATGGTCCCTGTGTGATGTCATACCCAACAAATAGTGATATTATCTTGTAAATATTCGATGCAGCAATCAATGCTGAATAATATGTGGCCAACATTATAAAGATTGGATAATAATTATGGAAGATAAGACTATTCTTGTAACCCTACCCCCTATTGTCACAAAAATTGTACTTATTAACACAGGAGTAATTTCGAAGTGATTAAAAGGGTAGCGAGTCCCAGTTTATCGACTGTTAACAAATTGTTTCTTATCTGACATGTCCTAAAGCACATAAAAAACATAGTTTCGGTCTGTAGTGGGGGGTGCAAGGTGAGCCCTAGTAGCTCACGGACTACAGTAAGAAGTTGCACATTCATACCAATATTTCTTGATAATAACGTCGAAAACAGGTTAATGTCCATGCAAACGAGTTCAGATGAACAGTTGTCTCAACTGTAATGCATTTCAAACCCAAACTATTCGCGCACATTTCGATTACATGTTTAAAATAATGTTGAATAACAAAAAATCATACAGATCGGCTAAAAAAAGGCGGCCATTTTGAAATTCAAAATGGAGGCCCTAAATGTTAATGCAAAAACTGGCACCCATTTTTTCTTAATCAGTGATGTTTCTAGGTGTGCTTAAACATTGGTGCCAAGAATCTACCCAAAATTTTGCTTTTTTTACATAAGCCCACAGACTAATGGGTCTCGTGGCCATTGGTTGACTTTCTCTGGAAGTTCTGATGCGCATGCGCATTGAACAGGCAAGCCTGGGGTGAACATTTTCAGAATGCTAGATCGTCAAAATGGGTCGTGTGGGGTGTCATATTGAAGCGCTCGTGGACTAGAGTCAGTCTGACTGCATATTTCTAAAACATCAGAAGAACCAAAAGTGATCCCTGTGATGATTTGTATCTCAGCCGCGCTTTCATTGTAGCTGCTCATGTGGTCATATTGCATTGGCATGACCACACGGCCCCTAGCACCGATTTGAGCGGTATTAGATACAAATATTTCAGAGCCATGGTGTAATAGCCCTCTCTAGTCATCTGTTGGAAATGATAAACATTGTGCCCGCCAGATAGTCAAAAAAACGGCCCAAACAAGGAAGTATTTATTGAATGCAGGTTCGTATTCAGTCATAACTCAGAACCTAAGTCAGCACTCACAAACTAATAGTTTATTGATCACATATTCTAGAAAAATAAAAAAAATATAGAGCACTACAAGGGCGTAGACAAGTTGTGAAGTTTGGGGGGGCTTAGGGGGAGAGTCTGAGAGGGGGGTATCCCCCCTCGCAGCGTAGATTTTTTATTGAAAATTGATGGTAAATTGGCGCTCACTGGGAGCATTTGAGCGGTAAAATATTGTAAAAGTTGAACTTTTTTTTTGCGAAAACATCCTATAACAGTGGCGATCACTACGTGATATACAAGGTGAAATGATCATTCAATCCGGGGTTTGCACTATAATTCAAGTTATTTCTTAGACAATACTATTTTGCCTAGATAGCAGGGGCGGTGTTTTGATGCGTGGTTGACCGCATGAGTTCTGGTGTTCGTTCTGAAGTTGCCAAACTTTTCAAAAATGTAAGCTTAGTGGTCTTTTCTCGGAATAATAGCGAAAATTATCCATATTCATCATATTTACACCAGTTAAATAGTGACTTTGTGTCTGGGTTAGATGTTTTACCTGTATTTCTAGGGTTTTTCCGTGAAAATTATTCGAGGGTTCGTATCTCTCGTTTGTGAACAAATAAATATTGAACAAATGACTGGGATCTCAATCAAAAAAAAAGTTTATGGTGAAAAAGTTCTGAAAAAAAAATCTTTTCAGCCAACGTGTTGATCTTTTTCGTCCAAATGGGCGATATGTGATTGAATTGGAACACATTATTCGTTTCTCGGAGAAAATCACACGGGGTCTTTGAGTCCGATAACACCAAACTTTTGCGTTGTTTTCTGACCGATTGACCGATTGCAATTAGCCTAGCCCTTCTGGTAAGCATTGTTGATGATAATTTTTCTTCCCCTGTAATATGCAACAATTGATAAAGATATGTGACAAGCTAAACATTTACTTCTCTGCTAGGTTTGCTTTCTGTTTCATTCTTTCTTTTTGTCTCTCTTTTTTTTTTTTTTTTTTTTTTTTTGCCGGACGTCAATATTTGGGGGGGCTTCAGCCCCCCCAAGCCCCCCCCCTTGTCTACGCCCTTGCACTACCGCTTTCGGTATATATGCCTGTACCCTATATAGTATAATATCAGTCTGATTAAAGACAGACCGAGAAACCGATTCTCCAACTGGATCTGACCTTCTTCCTTCTCCAAGGCCGTTCGGTGACCTTCTGGCAGGAAAAGAAGTCTTTACGGCAACCTCATCTTTGACCAATCAAGGCAAGATATAAGATGGCATGACATGATATTATGTGGCAGACGTATTCTTACGCGACAAACTCACCCAACCTCAAAACAGGGTTGTCTTCCTCTCTGCCATGTTTCGTATGATATAAGATGTTCGGAGGTTTCAACTCACCGGGTTTATGACCTAGTCACGGAAAACTGACAAGTTCTAAAATAAACAAAATTGCAACAACATAACCATTTCGAAAAGTGATGAATTATTATCTATGATTAATTGAAATTTGATTTCTATTTATCCAAATAATTGCGTAGGAAGGAGATGTACGGTGACGACGTCAACCGAGAGTGGTGTAAACGCTCTGGATTCGTTGTCAAGCGAACCCGGTTCTTCGACCACGAGCCGCCATGAAATTTGAATCAGCGCTCAATGTCATACTATTCACGAGAATCGGGAATTTCCGGAACCCCTTCGGAATTCGTGCAAGAAAAGACTCGAGATAAGGAGCTAGTCAGATCCACGTGTGCCAGAGTGGATCTGTTATTAATCATACTGGTATAGCATACTATTTGGGGCCGCTTGATCCATGATATGATGGAACATCACTACGCCAGCGCGCTTCGGTTGGTGTAAGTTCGCAATCTAAGTCCACATGTCTGACACAGTTAGAAGTGCTTAAAAAGACAGGATTAATAAATAAACTGCACATTATTTACTTTATTTGTTTGAACAATGAAAATCTATCAAATATACTGTTTAGTACACTCCGAAAACCGGTCGCTTAAAAGTGGAATCTGCCATGACGTCAGCCCTTCTTTTACACTGATTGACCATCAAGCGTCAGACACTAAGAATCGGCACTCCGAGCACCGACCGTTCGAAATAACGTGTATAGTATATATATATATCTAAATATATGTATATATACGAGTTTATCCGAATCTAACGCGAAAACATGCCTATATAGTCCACGTGTATACACGTGACTATATGCAAACATTACAAGAATGATCAATTCAAAGCCCGTTCCTTTTTCATCCACCAAATCTTATAGAGATGATCTTGTTTTGAATAAGCCCTATTATATCGTCATGAAGGATAAACCGGAATTAGGCTCAAGTTACAAAAACCAGCACACTACGATGCGGGCTAAGCGTACCAATCAACTCACAACAGTTCGAATCTATAATTCCACAAGTAAAACTATATTACACGTACAATGTTTCGATATCCTTCCGAGGGACACACTGTTAGAACAAAATGGTCGAAAAAAGAAGTTTGTTCGCCTGCGACCATATAAAGTATGGTATAGGCGTGACCGACCAAGTATAATTATCTGG
>JAVTVY010023245.1:0-95810 GCA_036873755.1 Hanleya hanleyi | reverse complement strand
TGGATTACTGATTTTTTTTATCCCCCGTGTCATTGATCTTTGATCTGTCGACCTGAATAGGTTTCATGTTGAAGTTTGATCACAATCTGATCAAAATTCACATTTTTGGACTTGAGTAATCTTTGCACAGACAATCTTTTCAATAATTTCCTGTTGACCTCAGCTGTAGTTTTGCGTATCGTCTCTCAGTGATGTATCCACTAAAAACGATTTGGCATTTTGGTTATTTCCTGATTATTGGAGAAAGTGACCTTGACCTTTTGACTTTAATTTTACTTTGCAACACATCGTCTTACCCTTCATTATCCAAAAAGCGATTTTGAACAATTTCTCATATTTAGGACAGGTGGGATGCAAGACATTTGAATCATTGACCTCAATTTTGTAATCTACATCTGTGTGATCTCATAGTTATATATCCTGGTGAAATTTGCTAGAAATCGATCAATTTGTTGAGAATTTAAGGAACTAAATAACAAAAGTCGGGAGGAGAAGAAGAAGACGGAGAAAGTGGATTCCATGGAACCTCATCAGCTGTAGCTGACATAGTTAAAACATAGTAGAATTCATTCTCGTTCCTCCAGAGGCCCGTATCCACCATCTACCTGGCTGATTTACTGTATAGAGCATTTATCTGTTACATCATTCATGGATATGCCTCTCAAACCCCGTGATCATCATTTACGGTCAATCAAATGACCACCATCTTCCTATACGCCATCAAATTTACGATGCAATTATGGGATAACACACAGGCCCATAGAGCGCTCGCATGCTCGTGCCAAATAAAGAATTTAAATTTCACCAACGTGTCACAAACAGCCTAAACGGAGAAAGCTGATTGGCTACCGCTATATTTATGGGATCTAGAGATGCAAGCCTAATTATATACAACGGCTTAACCCGTAGGTAAGGGCCCGTTGTGATGGCAACGATGCGAGGCCCAGACTAATTCTATGTCCAACTTTGCTACTTGTTGCTCTGGTTTTACTTGGACACTCCATTGTGGTACGATTGACAAAAAGGCCCTCAAAACAAGATATTTGGGAGAGAGGGGGTGGTTCTCTATACATAACCCCCTGCTTTATAATATATATACATACACACTTTTTTTTCGACTCTTCACCCTAAAACCACTATCGACCGTCCGAAATCTCTTGTTTTGAGGGCCTGTGGATAGGCACTTGTCATGCAGAGCAGCCGTACAACCTGTTCACCCACAATCACCCTCCATATGCTCCCTTGCACCAATGACGCATAATCACTGGTACGGTATACTGTATATAGTACAATGACCATAATTATAGAAGGAAGAATATTAAAACACCACCAAACTTGTATGGTTTATTGAAACCAGCATTTCAAATTATTATGGACTATGTCTTCAAAGTTTCTGCTATAATTCTCCAAACATGCCAATTGTAATCATTTGAATATTCCTTGCATTAGATGTGATGTAAATCAATCAGGAATCGCATAATGCGCTGTAGAAGCCCTTAAAATCGCATCGACCCTAAAAATCGCTATTGTCCTTGACGGCCCTTAACATCGCAATCATAATTGCGATGTCGAAATCGTGACGTTGAACGTTTCCCCATTTTGCCTGCATTTTTCAGAGCCCCTGTGAGTGGTAACCCAATATCATCTTCCAAGTTACTCTTGATTTTCAAAATGACTCGGTGCAGGGGATTTCATTTCACTGTATCAATGGGTCAACGTCTGCACCCCATTATTGTACATAACGAGACGAGACAACACATTTTGACCAAGTGTGGCCCATATTTCCGCAAAGAAATCCCATGGGCATCCGAAAATGCCCTTTTTTCTACAAGTTCTCGAGTGCGCATCACTAGACCTACGACGCAAATGATCCTATAAACGTCCGTTCAGCACCACGTGCCACAATTTACCAACATTCCTAGGGGTGTGCGCACCCAGTTTGACCGTATCTGCGCTTTCCTTACTACTCCCCGAGTGCGACTTTGCACAATGGACCCAGTATGGCCCACATATACCCACTTAACACCCAAGGTCAAAACTCGCACACATGCACCCTCTCCATCCTTAATTGCGCTTTCTCTTCTACTGATGACCTTTCATGACGCCACAGTCATGTAACTTCCAGCATCATTTATCTGCTCAAAAGCTTTACAAAAGCATGGAGCACAACCATCATAACTATATATGAATTTCCAAGCTTAAGTTCCAAGCTCAACCCACCACACTTCCATCCCACTGCCTCTCATGAAAAGGGCAAGATTTGCTGTCTATATAATGTTTTAAATATACCCATGAGTCCTTGCTCGTGGGTCCATGGTAGTTTAGGCTCAAAGTGACCCCAATAGGGCCAATCTTAATAAATTAATATTCTATCAATGCTCCCCAATCGTATATGTCGCGACATATACAAATGGGGAAGCAGATAGGATTTAATTTTAATTAGATTACAATAGGGCAAGATATAAAAATGTCAGGTTTCAGCTTTCAAATTGTTCCGAAGATAGGACAGAAAATTGGGCAGGCTTTGTAGGGTTAAGTCGACATAGTTATAGAAAATTTCTCGATCGAAATCGAGAGCATAATGAAATCGAATGCACACAGTCTAATGAAAAAGTCACATGGCGCTCACATAAGCAATCACAATCAAAGCCATACTAAGATAAAATCTACGCAAGAAATCGTCTCGGAATTGTTCAAGGGATACCAATAGTGACCATTACTGGAAAGGGCTTACTGTTCTGTATTGGAAGTAACTAGCGTGTGTAAAGCGATCATACATTTTATTATATGGTCGCTTTCAGTGCGAATATTTGATTATAGACATCGGACATGGCTGGTATACCGTACATGACTAACTGCTGTTAGCCCCGGAACAACATATATCGTGAAAGTTGAGTTTGTGGAAAGTTGTAATTCACTGATAAATCGTTTAGTAATACAGTCACTTCTCATGCAGATTGAAATGTGAAAATCAGATGCAAATCTTATATTCCGCACACTTCGATCATTAAAAACACGTTTGGAACCTTTGAGCAGACATTGCGATATCAATTGTCGACCATGTCGATATTATGTACATTGCGATGTTAAGGACCGTCATGTCGACCGTTAACTGGTCGATCATGTCGATATTATGTACATTGCGATGTTAAGGACCGTCATGTTGACCGTTAACTGGTCGATCATTTCGATATTATGTACATTGCGATGTTAAGGACCGTCATGTCGACCGTTAACTGGTCGATCATGTCGATATTATGTACATTGCGATGTTAAGGACCGTCATGTTGACCGTTAACTGGTCGATCATGTCGATATTATGTACATTGCGATGTTAAGGACCGTCATGTTGACCGTTAACTGGTCGATCATGTCGATATTATGTACATTGCGATGTTAAGGACCGTCATGTTGACCGTTAACTGGTCGATCATGTCGATATTATGTACAATGCGATGTTAAGGACCGTCATGTTGACCGTTAACTGGTCGATCATGTCGATATTATGTACATTGCGATGTTAAGGACCGTCATGTCGACCGTTAACTGGTCGATCATGTCGATATTTTTCCACTGCGATGTTAAGGACCGTCATGTCGATCGTTAAATTAAATTGAATTGAATTGAATTGAAATTTATTTCACCAATAACAAACATAACATTCTGAATAATTTATCATATATACATTGGCGGGATTAAAACCCCATGGGGCTTGTTTTATCCCTGGTATCGAAATTATGTTGTTTTAATACAATGGGTGAATACGAAAGAAAATATTGCTGAATTTCATTTTCATTCACGGGCGTTTCGGGTTAGCAGTCAGAATAGTAGGTATGAGGCATAGTGACTAATTATAAATTTGAGTTTTAATTTTAGATTTGAAGAGAGAAATCGAAATACATTCTTTCAAACTGGAGGGCAATTTATTCCAAATCCTGGGTCCTTTTATTTTGACTGTATAGAACGAAAGATCGGTAGAGTAAAAAGGCCTAGAGGTTCAAACTAGATTGCCGGGTTTTATATCGGTGGACAGTAGATAGTTTGGCAAAATAATCCCGAAAATGTAAAGGCACTAAATTTGAATGGTGAAAACATTTGTGAGTAAATTGAAGAAGTAGGTAATCATTCAATTCAATCAAGGTTAATATTTTCACACTCTTAAAAATAAGCGCAGTGTTTTCGTATTTATTGGATAAATTTATAACTCGAATTGCTCTTTCTGAAGCATCGTTAGCGGAAGAAGATGTGTGGAATAGGTGTTGCCCCAGACAACATTGCAATAGAAAAGATAAGGGAATATCATGGAGTAATAGAGAATAAAGAGGGTTTTTTTATTTAAACATTCTTTGATATGGTTAATAACACCAATATTTCTACTGATTTTCTTACACATTTCATCAATGTGAGTGCGCCAGTTGAGTTTATCATTCAAATATACTCCGAGGAATTTAAAACTGTCAACGATTTCAATTATATCTCCATTAATTCTAACTTCAGATCTAATATTACGTAAATTGTGTTTATTTGGTTTTATAAGCATCGTCTTAGTTTTTTTAATGTTTAAAAAGAGTTTATTGCAAGAGAACCAGTCATATAACTTATCAAGTTCATTGGAGGTTGTTTTTGATAAAGTTCCGATGTCCTTGTCTGAGAGTATAACGCTAGTATCATCTGCAAATAGGATAATATCGGCTAGTTGCGTTACTCTATTTATATCATTTATGTATAGAAGAAATAAAATGGGCCCTAAAATAGAACCTTGTGGTACTCCACATGTTATTTGTCGAAATGAGGATATGGAGTTTTCAAATTGTACATATTGTTGGCGATTAGTTAAATAGCTTTTAAACCAATCGTTAACTTAGCCACGAAAACCATAGTAACTTAATTTACACAACAAAATATCGTGATCTACGGTATCAAATGCCTTGGATAAATCGAGAAAAGTCGCGATGCTGTAACTTTTAGATTCCTTTGCTGCGGCTAATTTGTCATACAAGGACAGAGCCGCGAGAAACGTGGAGTGATTTGCACGGAAACCAAACTGGTTGCAACAGATTAGATTATATTCCGCCAAAAAACTATACATTCTATTGGCAACTATTTTTTCGAGAATTTTACTGAAGCAAGGTAAGATTGAAATAGGTCTATAATTTTCAAACAAGGTTTTGTCTCCAGATTTATAAATGGGGGTAACTGTTGTTATTTTCATGTTATGCGGAACAACACCTGTTCTGAAGGATAAATTTATTATGTGCGTCAGAGGCCTTACGATCAAATTGGCGACAGGTTTAAGTAATATCATACGTATGCCATCAAAGCTAGGTGAGCTATTTTTCAACATAGAGATCACTGAGAGAACCTCACTAGGTGTACTTGCATCTAGAGAGAAAATATGTTCATGATTTTCGTGTAAGAAATCATTGAAATCGTGGGATGGGTCTGGAATATCTGTTGCTAATTTTCCTGCTACAGAACTAAAATAGTCATTAAAATTATTTGCAATTTCTAATGGATCCGAAATGGAGGTGCCATTGCTGATGAAACTTGACGAGGCAAGGGTCTTTTTCTTATGGTTCATTAACTGATTGAGAGTTTTCCAGGTACCCTTAATATTAAACTTCTCTTCATAGTATTTCTTTTTAGCTAACCGTAGTGTATGATTTAATTTATTTCTGTACTGCCTGTATTGCTTGGATATCTCTGGGTCTGGGTTTTTTGTGTATAATCTAAACAATTTATTTTTTTCTCGTATGGAGTAGAGTATACCAGGACTGATCCATGGTTTAATAATTTTTTGTTTCGAAGCAGTTTTTGTGAGGACAGGAAAACATTCATCATATATAGGGCTGAAGTCATTTAGAAATCTTTCCAGGGCACTATTGACATCATTTTCCTCATTGATCACGCTATCCCAATTTATATCTTTTAGACATTCTTCAAATTTTAGTTTTTGTTCGGTAGTGCTTTTCCTGAAGGTAATATCGCTCTTTTTGTTTCGCCCAAGGGAGCACTGCTGGAGATATGAAAAATAGGTAAATGATCTGTTATATCAGACAATAAAATTCCAGATGTTAACGACTCTTCATGAAAATTTATAAAGATATTGTCTATCAAAGTCGCGGAATCTGATTTGACTCGAGTGGGTTTCGTGATTTTAGGAAAAAAATAATGTGATTTCATTATCTCTAGAAAATTTTTGGATGGTCCATGTCGGTCGGTTTTGAGCAGATCAATATTAAAATCTCCCATTAAAATACAATTTGATTTTTCGGGTTTGAGAGTATTCATGATCTCGATAACACTGGTATTAAAATTTTCGACATTTTTCCCTGGAGGACGATAAATTATCCCAACAACATACAATTTCCCACCTATTTCTAATTCAACAAATAATGACTCGTAATCACCATCATGTTCATGACAGATCGTCTCTGATTTTAAAATTTGTAATGTTATTATTTATATACAGGACCAGACCCCCACCTCGTCTTTTATCTCTATTTTTTAGTGGGTCATATCCTGGAATGTCGAAAAGATGTTTGGTAGATTCATCTAACCAACTTTCAGATATACCAATGATTGAGAATTTAAATTGTAAATTGTAGACCTGTCCAACGATTTCAGAGAAATGTTTTTCAAACTCCTCGCATTGTAGTGCAATATGGAGAAACTTGCGGTTTCGTTAATATCGTTTTTAGCGAGATGGGAGATGAATGAATCTTCTATATAATAGTTTGAGCTTTGTGAACTGACATTCGACCAGTAAAATTCTTCGTATGTATTATCATCGGTTAGATATGTCGCGGAGTCTGAATTATTCAATTCTAAGGGATTGAAGCACATTCTTTCGAAACCTTCAAGGTACTTATCTGAATTTTCTGTAATTGTTTGGGTTTCGTCAAGATCATAGTCGTGATTGTGGAATGGCAATTGCAAGAACAAATTTGGATCACCTCGAAATTATCACGATTATCCATTGCAAAATTTATCTAATATTTTCAGCAGCTCATACAAACGTCTACATTTGAAATAATTAACTGGTCGATCATGTCGATATTTTTGCACTGCGATGTTAAGGGCCGACAACATCCCAAGGGTCTCAACATCAGCAGTATAATGAGGAACAAGTGTACCTTGTCGGAGGTCAAGTTTATACCTAGGCCTAATCATAAGATAAAATGGTAACAAGCAAATCGGTGACGATACGCGACCATATATGCACATGTGATATACATTTTCTGTGATAATATACCATCACGGTTACCTAAGATTGAGTCGTTCTTGTGATGAGTAACACACAGAGACGGCAGACGTACGGATAGAAATATGGACAGGAAGATAACAATACCCCAATACAAGGTCAATTCTGCCCGAGGATAATGATAATAATGCAAATATTTTATTGCCGATTGAAATAGCTCTCTACATGAAGTATATACCCGACTCAAGTAAGGTCTAATGACTATAGGAAATCAATACGAATATCGACATGGCATGACTCTCCCACACTTGTATCAGTGACGAAACACAATGATAGGCCAAATTGACATTGAGGTCTTGCATTCCATCTCCAAATCTGTGAGACGAACAATTTTGTGGCAACATTTTCCCCTAATGGAGGTCACTTTAAGACGACCATTCATATCTGTGTCGCACAATCATTGCGGGGGCATCACTATCGGTTAATATAGTCTCTAATCTCTGTTCATCGCTTAAATTTTTGCTGATAGTGAGGTGGCTTAGCAAAAAGATCGTGACACGCTGGACCAAAGCACCAAACTTGGCACATCCATCACTTGAGGCATACAGAACAATATCAGAAGGGGTGCCCATTGCTCTGGGCCGTGTGACGCCCTCTGGCCCCCAAAAGGGCATCTAAGGGAAAATATTATCATTGAAAAAATAGTTGGCTTCCCAATAGCTTCATGATTTTCGTTATCCTTGAGGCTAGGAAGCTGAAACTTGCCACATTATATCTTTGGTTCCAGCGCTACAATAAAATGTAACAAAATTGAAGATGGCCTCTATGATGATGTCACAGTGACGTCATATTATAAAAATAAGCCATTTTATTGACGATTTTTCTGATCGATTTTTCAAATTTTGTATTTGTGCCATTTTCTTCGCTCAAATTGCCTTGTAAATCAGTAAATAATCATCTGATATAAAATAAAATATTATTATGCACTTTCACGTAGACAAAATACATCAATTTGGAAGAAAATACGACAAAAACACAACTGCCATCCATTTTGAATTTACCCATGATGCTCTTCTCCGAGAATTAAATGGCCCTAATATGATTTGCTATATGGACACAAGGTGCCAGCTCTCAACACTTCCGAGCATCAGAGAAAATTTTATTGGGAAGAGCGGAGGGGGGGGGGGAGGGAGGGGCTGAAGGTGAATCCAACAGTAACAATTGACGCAGGATCCTCCCTATTCAGTATCATTTTACTAGTGGGTGTGCCTGCAGAACCGGCATATAATTGGAGTAGTGCACGTGCCCTGAAACATGCACATGTAAATGTGTAAATATAATGGTATTGTCACCCAGTGGGAATAAGGTGTAGTTTCAGGCCCCTCCCCCAATCTGCCTCTAAACCTGAAATCGTCCTAAGCACTCTCGGTCATGTCAATAGCGACGGATAGAAGTCAACGTGTTATTTTAATGTTAATTTCATGTTCCTGTCCCTCAATGGGCGTTAAATGCAATTTCCGATCCTTTTTCTGTGTCTATTCACTCTCTGAGATCCCTATAGTTATCCTGAAAATGTTTGACAGGTTTTTGACCAAAAAACCCCCCAATATTGCGGGCCTCTATTTTCACACTTGGTATTCCCACAGCTATCTTGACAAAGTTCCATGAACATTCGACGAAAGCTGTGTCCATTCAATGATAATATATAGACAAATGCTACAACATGTTACTTGTATGTTGCGCGGGTGATTGAGTGGGTACAGGTTCCTGTTGCTTCCAAGCATTTTGCTGAGAAGCAACAGGAACTTGATAATGTGATGTCTAGCACTGTAATATCACTTGTCTTTATTGCACCATGTAAGCGTCCTGTCTGTGTCTTGTGTGCTGTCCTCGGTGTTTTATAGGGTGGATGGAGGGTGTCTGGTTCCATGCTGCTTCAAAGATTTCTTCTTTGAAGTAACAGGAACGCAACTTGGCTGGATGGTGCTTGTAGTTGGTTCGACGCGATATAGCTGAGATATTGTTGAAAGCCACGCTAAATTCTATTCACTCACTCACCCTTACTTGCATGTTGCATGTTCTCGGTCTCCATTGGGCGTTAAATGTTCTTTTGATTCCTTCTTGGTTTTAGACTCCCTTTAATTTTCTGGCCATACAGCTCTGTTAGCTATCCTGACGTAATTTGATGGCCTTCCAATAAAAAATCCCGGCCTCCGACAAGCGTTAGATGCCCCTTTTGGGATTGTTCTTTTCAGTTTCACCCTCACTGACTCCAACACTCTTCAGATGAAGGTTCGTACCATTTCGTCCAATAATTTTGGCTTTTTTCGGCGGCCACAAATATACAAACAGAGACGTATAGAACTAAACACAAGTCCCCGGCCCATGTAACACTTGTTAATTCAGCTATTCTTCTCTCGAACTTAAAAGTAGAAAGATTGAAATTGGAGCGATATGCAAGAAGTGGGAAAAATTGACGTCTGGCGACTAAAAAGCAACCATATAACAGGAAAGCTTCCCTTGGCACCTCACCTGCAGACCCGAGAATACGGTGGATTCTCGGTCGTAGCCTTAGTATCTCAGCCGTGCTTTTATTGCAGCTGTTAATATCCCCACGGCCCCTAGCAACGCCTTAAGCGGAATTAGATACGCTAGCTCGTGAGCTGTGATGACAGATCAACTCAAAACAAATAACTAATCGGATTTTAATGGATGAGCATCGAGGACGTCTGATGAAGTAAACGCCTCAACATGGGGTGAATCTGATAAATGCTAGAATACCCTAAAAAACTGTCCAGTCTTGGACATTTCCATCTTTTTCCCCCATTTTACGAGATGAAAAGCTGAATTTTCAATTTTTACAAGGATAAGGGGCGATTGTTTCCTTTTACACATGCGATTATGTAAACCTAATTGGTATAGGTGGTTTCAGCCACCCGGCTCTCCCTTCTCAAAAAACTTTTCTCTGATACTCCAAAATGAAGAAACGTCGAGGGCTGTAACTTAGAGCAGTTATAGCTTATAATACTGATGTTATTTCTGAGCCTGTTGCATAAAACTCGGAGCACAGCTTTATGAGTAAATTCATAATGGATAACATTAGGGTGTACCAGAAAGTTCTGTTTCCATCGTATTCCTTCAAAATTAATGTGTTGTTCTTCGTAAAAGTGCTCAAAAGTATTTTATCTCAAATGAGATGATTATTTACTAATTTACCAGGCAGTTTCAGTGAAGAAAATTCCACAAATAAAAAATGGGAAAAATCGGTCCGAAAAATCGTCCGCAAAATGACTTATTTTGGGAATATGATGTCACTGTGATGTCATCATGGCCGCCATCTTGGATTTGGTGACATTTTCCGGTAGCGCATGAATCAGTGATACAGTGTGGCAAGTTTCAGCTTCCCAGCCTGAAGGATAATGAAAATAACGAAGCTGTTTCTAGGCTAACTATTCTTCAAATAACAATATTGCCTCTCAGATGCCCTTTTGGGGGCCAGAGGGCATCACACAGCCCAGAGCAAAGGGCACCCCTTCTGATATTGTTCTATATGCCTCAAGTGATGAGTGTGCCAAATTTGGTGCTTTGGTCCAGCGTGTCACGATCGCCCCAAAATATGGCCCTAAGCCACCTCACTATGAGAAGCAACAGGAACTTGATAATGTGATGTCTAGAACTGTAATATCACTTGTGTAATATCACCATGTAAGCGTCCTGTCTGTGTCTTGTGTGCTGTCCTCAGTGTTTTATAGGGTGGATGGAGGGTGTCTGGTTCCATGCTGCTTCAAAGATTTCTTCTTTGAAGTAGCAGGAACGCAACTTGGCTGGGTGGTGCTTAGTTGGTTTGTCGCGATATAGCTGAAATATTGTTGAAAACGACGTTAAAGTCTATTCACTCACTCACTCATCGCCTAAATTCCATTATTTGATTTCTGAAGTTGTACAATGAAAACCGTTTTTGTTCTGGAGAACGGTTCATCAAGGGGATTTTGGCATGGTTGTTGTTAACTAGATAAAGAGAATATAGATGCTTTACTTTTCACAGTGATCTTCTGTTTGCTGAGATATTGGTGTTTAATGTGTCACCTCACCATTCTATCCAATTTTGTTCGTTTGGAAAAACATAAAATTCCACGGAAAAAGATGTAGGTCAAAATTCGAAAAAAAAAGAGAATAAACTCGAAGAATAAACTCGAAGAAAAAACGTTTGTAGATGGAGGCCTAATGTTTTTAATATTACGCAGTTATACATGGACATTGATCGTATACATAGTTCTCAAAATAAAAAGACAAAAGCAAGTAGATGTATTTCGTCTGGCCATGCAGGGAATGGGAGACGTTCAACAGTCGGAGAGAAGTGCCTGTCTAATTTTGCGGTAAAAAGGTCGTTTTTACCCAATAAAGTCAAAAATATATCGAACTAAATCGGTCATATATATATATCCACATCTATATCCGCATCAGATGGTATTAAACAAAAGATTGTCCTCAATCTAAGGGGCCCTCGATGGCCAAGTGGTCCAAGGCGTGATCGCTAGCCTCACACTGCTGAACCGGTGTGGAGGCTAAGAATGTCCGGTGGCTAAGAGTGTCCCTCATCTATCTTCTAACCCAGCTAGGACACATTTCTCCACATTGGAGACAAGAGTCCGTCCTTGGTTGCAATAGAATAGGATATGAAAAGGGATACTAATTACCCGGACATTCTTATCCATCACACCGGCCCCGGGTTCGAGCCAAGCTGAGGCATACAAAGTTTGCCAGTTACTTCCCGATGGTTCTCTCCGGGTACTCCGGCTTCCTGCACCATCCAAACTGGATGTCACCATATGAGTGAAATAAACTAGAGTGTGACATTAAACCAAATCTCCTCTCCCTAAAATGCATGATAATAGACGACATGACTTGCTCTCTATTAAAAGATAGACTATGCACATTTTCACTGGAAAAATCACTTTTCGACATGTAACAATATACAAACTAAGTTACCTGAAGATTTTGGCGTGTTATGATGAATAAATTATGATAACAAAAGTTATTAACCAAAAACGACCTTTTTACCTCTATGTTTTAGAGGTAGTTCTCTCTAACCCGTTAAGGGTCAATGCCAACGACTCAATATAACGTACACTAAAACAAATATTTAGGGTTTGATCGCTAGTCTAAACACTAAAGTATTAGTTTGAGCACACGTTTTAGCTTAGGGATTAAACAACGTATCTACTTACTGCAAATTGAGATTGCAGATAGAAAACTGGAAAATTTGGACAACGGACATTATTCAGACAGGGGGTGGATGGACGAAAATCCTAACCCCAGCAGCGCTCTCACACGACAAGAGATAGATCTGCTCATGAATGTTGTACTGCATGAACAATCGTGACCTTTTCCTGTTTTGCATAACTATCACCCTATAGTATAATGTCGATCGAGTTTTCGCAAAAAGAAAAGGTTCATGATCAGATTAATCTTGCTTGAAATCAATTATATTCAGCCACCAGTGTTTGGTCTTTTATCCTGGAATATGAGCAATTTTGATTGAAGGTGTTGGTGTTGGGCTACATGTTTCAACAATTTGTATACACTAACACCAGCAAAGGCTACGTATACACCCAAAACGCAAGACCCTCTGAGATATTTCTGTGCAAAAACGTGGTAGATATAGCTATTCAGTTTGTCGAATATGCTACCGTCTCTCTTGTCGCAGACGTCAGTAAACCAATCACGTTTAATGAAGGCATATAGGTATAACCATGATGCTATATGTGGAATATCGCTACAGGGTTCTCCTCCAATCTATGATGAAGGTAGATAAGGTACATCTATATAAGGATTGATAGGTGAGAAGGACACTGCACAAGAGTTTATCCATCAACAGATCTGCCAGACCTAAGAACTAAAGCGTGCCTTGTAACTGTTCACACACACGTGACCAACTTTGGTAATCATCCATGTAATTAATGTACGGACACAAAAGAACTCAGTGAACTGACTATACTTTAAAGAGAATCGTATAATTCAGCTGGACACGCCTGTACTGTAGGTTGCCAGTACTATAAAATCCTTCTAAAAGATATTTGCGGTTCATGTGGACACCTGGAATACAGGGGTCATGAGAAAATAAGATAAGTCAATAAAAGAGCTGTGATGATAGGACAGCCCCACTAACCCACCATATGGGAAATCGACGATTTTTATGAAATGGCTGCAAGTCTGAAAAGAGAAATATGTTTGACAACCACTGTCACGGTCTTATTGCAATCCTCCCAGGTCCACAGTCACGTGGCCTTTTCCTAAACCATCAGTCCATCCCTGAGTGTAAACTTAAATGCATGTATAACGTAAGACAAGCTAGGTTATCAATCGTCAATGATTCCAACAATGCAGTATGCTGTTCCTATATGCTGTCAAATTCTGATCGTTGACGATTATTCTTCCACTGAATCATTAGAACAGCACACGCAATGTTAAAACGATGAGCTATTCGAATGAAAATGAATGATAGTTTAGCTCAGTCTAATCATGCAATTCCTACAGAGTCATGCTTACTGCATGTTCGTTTCAGCAATTTTCTACACTCGTACTTCAAACTATAAAGCAAAATTGAGTTGGTATTTTTGACGATATGTTTTCTCACATGACAGGCACCTCTTGGAATATTACTACCCCAAAATCGCCATCGCCTCTCTCGTCGTGAAATTTGGTGCGAGAGTAAACTGCTACTGGAAGCGAACGTTCACACATAATTTTCCATCTGGACTATCGATGGTTTCGTTCAACATCTGTGAAGGTCGCGATGTATCCTTAAGGCGTCGCTAATATAGGGATGTCCTACGCAAGCATATCGCCTATGTAATGTTTCGTGAAATAATCAGAAGGAACGGGCTCTGTGACAAAAGGTGTGTTTTACATGTTGACAAGACCACCAAAAGACCCCAAGAGCCAAATTTGCCAGAAAATCGGTTAATATGAAAGTGATTTTCTGATCTCGACCATAGTTAGACAACTTCAGCAGATCAGATCAACAGAGAAAATCGGGATATATAAGGAGTTATTCTGGATGCTGGAACATGGTCCGAAAAAGAATTAAAGGATATGGCGATGAAGCAATTGATACATCATGTTTGGTAAAGAATGTGCACCTATCGGAATAGTTATTGCTATTTACAATAGAGTTGGCACTGTGGCATGCAATGTGCAAAGTGTTCTTCCTCTACCGCATTTACTCAGGAAGATTTATTCAACAAACCCAAATGAGAATTTCTCAATTAGGGATGAGGTATATTTTGCTTCCGACCACTCATATCGTATACTAAAACTGAACTCGACAACCAAAATGCAATACAGAAACACCATACAGATCAAGATTCATAGCTGGTTCCAGGAGTTCACGCTGTTCAAAAGAGCACTCTACATGAAGTAAATTCAGTAGCTCGACATACTATCCTGCTGTTCAAATCAACTCTGGCGATGAAGGTATGTTAATAATACCAAAGAACTCTAACTGTATACTGACACATATATTACCTTGGATTTCTCTACTCTTCCTCCCTTTGATCAAGAAAACGCATCACCTATATACCAAAGCCAGAATCCTGTATGGCGTGTATACCTTCTTCAGTTCTACTATGATGTAATTGATGTGATGTTTCTTGTTTATAGGGCTGCTTGAATTTCTCATTAGCAACATATATATGAAATTAGTAACATTATATGCCAGCATAAGCGTATTGTCTATCCCTGTCGGAGACCCTATAACACGTTCTCTTCAGAATACGACTTGTATTGAAAACTGATAACTTCAAAACCCGTTTATTCTCGTTCATCAAACACTATATAGACGATCTTCTTGCTTCTGTATGACCCATGCAGGCGGTGTCGTGAAGGACAAATAGCCACCCCAACTTGAACTGAAAGGAAACTACCGAAGGTAGAATGGAGCATCTTCTTAAAAACGAAGAGGATTTGCACTGGCGTCAAGTCTAGTACAATAGAGAGGATTTACTGCTTGTGACGTATTCATATCCCTCCTTAATACCATTTAATAGATCATGTGAAAAGTGTCACGACTCCATCATTGTCATAAAACAGTATACTGTGGTAACTGGTTCACCAAGATCATACCACCCAAACGCCTTCCCCAAAGTTTTGGCGACAAACAAACTGGTAGCAAACTACAACTGTAGTGTATCAGGAGGTACACGTTGCGCAACTTTTGTCTAATTCCGCATGATCCAGGGCTCCAGGAGCACATGAGCAACGTGTATAATATAAGACGATGTTCATATAAACAGTTACATATGAAGCGTTATTAAAATGCGTCATTCTATAAGAAAAAACTTGGAATAGCATTCCTCAGATCCGACATTCAATATTCAGCCGTCGTTCGTAAAAGAATTTCCGCGTCAATAATCAAAATACCTATTTCGTACGAAAGTTAGCACCAATTCCAAATATGTGTGAAATATAAAACGATAAAATTGATGTATGGGTGAGCAGTTCTGTAGAAGGCGGATATTGGTATTCTATTAAAGCGTTCATATAGGATCCTGCTGAAGAAGAGTGATATAGAATATCCAGAAATCCTGCATGGTGGATACGTTTCTATATTGTCATTTCCTGTCAAGTTCTTCCGTATGAACGAGCAAGAAAACGCGATGTTAACCTTCGAAAGCTGAACACAATTAATTTTGAGAAATATTTGACGTCATGTGTAGATCACGCGAAAAAAGGAAATTCTTTACGAAATTAAGAGTAAGTCAACGTAAAATCAAAATAGAAACTGATAGACACGAAGAGCCGATACTTTCACCAGATATGAGAACATGTGACAAGTACAACGTTATAGAGTATGAGTAGAACGTTGTGATGTATTATTGTTCTGGAACTAGCAAGGAAATTGAAGAATGTTCAATAAGATTGGTTCAACAGATCCAGTTTTCGACAGCTTGTCGGACAGTGAAAAAAATCCATACACATAATGTGACTGTACCATCAACGGTCAAGAAAGACTAAATCAATGACTTGGTAAAGAGCTAACACTCATAAATTTATGTCAATGCGATTTATATACGTATATATAGTAACTGTATACCGGTAATATACGTATATATTGTATATGTATATAACGTACCTCATTATTATGTTAATGTAAATGTATGCTAATAATTACGCTTTACTTCATTCGCTGATGAGGTGAAACTTATTGCAAATAAATCTTTTGAATCTCGACCTCTTCTCTATAGCAAGAAACTAGTTTGTATATATACTTATTTTGCGGCTAATATCGATCTTATGAACTGGACCTTAATTATTAGAGTATGGATGGAAAATTCATTATATACACGATTGTATTCATCAATGTTTGTGTAAACTAATGTTACAATCTCCCCGTATTCCATTGCCATTCCTGACATGATATTGATCAGTAGGGAATACTGTATCTGAGTTTACTAAGATTGGATATTGATATGGTTGTGTACGGCCTTTGTCTTCCCAAACACAACTGATGAATACTTTCCTTCGGACAAGATAGCATTACTGCAATGCTGGCTGGTTACAAAGTATGTATGTTTTTGATAATATGTAACGAATATATCTTCTGTTAATATTCCGTCTGGGAGAGTTTTGTCATCTTCATGCACGATGTTTCACAGAATCAAGAAAACGACGAACCTTGTACACTTTGATACCTTGCAACTGGCAAATAAATTCCTTGAATACATAAGAATTGTGGCATCTTTCATCATTTCTTGTGACCTATAGAAAACCTTCCATATTAAGGAATCATATCATCAAGAAAAAGCTAGCTTATATAACTTCACATCTCAATGCTGGTATATTCTGGAAAGTCTCTCAGAATTAAGAACAGATACTGAAAGACAGTATTTAGTTGGTTTTGTATAGCTCCATGCGAAATTGCAAAATAGATCTATACGATGAAACTTCCGTTATCATTATGATCTTCCAGTATGCCATATTCTTTCAAAAATCATTAATAGATATAGGGAAACTTGCATTTTAAAGTGGACAACGGCTGTCAATGGATTTTGGACCTCACACAAAGACACTGAAAATCTCTTGGCTATAAACCATCATCTCTATATGCATGGTCTGTCCTGCACAGCCGTTTGATTGCCTTAATTCCATAGGGAATCTACCCATAAGCTAGAGCGAAACAGTGGAATCATTATAATATTCCATATGTCCATTTTGATTGACAAAATAAATTGTATGTGAACAAGTTAGGAAGTGTCATAAATGGTATTTGGTGTTGTATGTTTGTTTGTGATACAACCGAAGATAAATGCTAAAGTATATTGGAAGTTATGATGTGTAGTCGTGGTTCGACTTTCCTGTATACGTTTATCTGCGTAACTCGAACGGCTATACTAACATATACATTCGCGCAGACTGAAAAATGGCCCAGGCTTTTATGGATGTAGGGAAAGACAGATTGCTAACAGTGATGATACTATCTTGTTATCTCTTGGAAGAATATCAGAACCGCCTGGGAAGATTCCTAGGTCAGACTAACCTAGATGGATAGTCCGACCTTCCCCATTGCTTTAACGTCAATGAACAGCATCAACCTTTCTTTCTGTGTGATGAAGCCACTTCAACTGTTCTGGCTTACATTTGGTATGATTATTCAATCTCGGTACTTAATTAATACCTAAAGTATGAATATATAGCAATTCAAGTAAGGAGTCAGCTGAAGGAGACAGCTGTTAGGAACTCTTCAATCTGACATCACAGTAAACGGCACGTTCACTGATATAGACATCTTGACTATAGACCGCAATCCAGAAACTGGATCCGTGCCTTCCATCGAACATTCCGAAAGTAGCAACATGCGGAGTGGCACCCACAGCTGCTGGTGTCCTCCCAGACGGCAAAAGCCGACATATATGAAGCATTTATGGCGGGCTAATGAAGACCTTTGTGAACTTATCAGACTCATTGTCTTACTGTTTCGATAACAAAACGTGTGTAAACGCCGTGTGCTACCGGTAAAGTATATATACTGCAATTATGTCAGACCGACTTGGCACTACCCCACCGAAACTATATGATCACTAATTGGACAAATTAAGTCTTCATAACAACCTCTTTGTATAGGGTATGGGTATATGCATGTAAGTAAAAGGTTCATCTAGGAACATTGCCCAATCTCTCGTAAAAAATACAGGACAAACAAAGGACAAGACAAAATTCACTAGAACCTAGAAACTATTCACTTCAGAAAACTCACATCGTGCAATTCTAATGAACAACATGAATTGCAGGCAAGCACCTAAAAGGTGCGTGGACCCCTCAGCCTGTTTTTTTAGTCAAGTAGGATCAGGGCTGCATCTAGAGCCAATTTAGTTTCAGAAAACATATGGGCGCCCAAATGAAACAAAAGACGAAAGTGTTGTAGTTGTTCAATTTGAAAGGATTTCTGAAGGAAATACTCCTAGAAAAAGCTTCTGGGAGCCTCAATATCGATCCGATTGCATAGCTGGGTATTGAATTTCATGTTAATAAACCTCTGTTTAAAAAATTGGACCCTCAATAATGAATTACGAAAAGGAACTGGGAGTTTGGGATCGGAACCTGCAAAGAATCCCTGGATACCGTATATAACAGACTTCGGTTTCACGTGAGTGGTGTGCTGGCATTACAGCATGCAACAAAGTGTAGGGGGCGAGGGGGCGGGGAGCATAAGCTCCAGGTATGCAAACTGGTTCAAAATTGCCCAGAATCAGGCTAAAAATGGGTTCTCCTAATCACTCGTTTTAAATAATTTCCAAGGACAGTAACATGTTTGGTGACAAAAATTGAAGCATTATGTTGTACCAGTTAAATGTGTGGACACAAATATGGTTCATGCAAAAGTTTTAGGATAAATCATATGATGTAGAATATAATGATTTAATAGCAAAATTAAAGAAAAATGCTGTCCTTCATTCAATGAGAATCTTGAATGGACCAGGCTTTCTTGTATCAGAGAACCTTCAAAATTCACAATGTAACATGCAACCAAGGGTTCCCGATGGGCATAGATAACAGTGCAAAAGCGAAGTCATCAATAAATAATAATAAAAAAAAAATTAAAAATCATGAAATCATCATAGCCATCTGAAAATCTAATCATTTCATCAGTCAACATTCAGGAAGCTCTCACCAAAGTTTTGTCAGGCCCGACTTGATAGATCTGCAGATATTCAGTGGACAAGAACATGTTGATAGGCATAGATAACAGTGCAAAAGCTGAGCCATCAATAAATAATAATTTTTTTTTAATAAAAATCAAGAAATTATCATAGCCATCTGAAATTCTAATCATTTCATCAGTCAACATTTAGGAAGCTCTCACCAAAGTTTGGTCAGGCCCGACTTCATAGATCTGCAGATATCCAGCGACAAGAATGTGTTGACGGACGGACGCTAGGACGGACGGACGTACGTACATGGCAACGACAAGACCCCACAGCCCTATGGGCTGAGGGGTAACAATCCTTGGTAAGTTGACAATAAGCATCCGGCTAACAACGACTTCAGCTGTTATTGGACCGACGAATCAATTTATCAACTGCAGCAGGTAGCAAGAATCATAGAACATAAACCTGAACATTATTCACCTGAATGATGAGATACAGACTGTATTATTGTACCTCATCTCTATTTAACCGACAAAGGGCCTTCTCTAGAGATTGCTATATAATAAGGAATTTGCACATCATTGAATTTATTGGCATGAATCTGGCTTGACACGAAAGGTCCGTTAACCTTCCCTACATGTATATGAGCAAGAAGCGAGACTGGTACATCATTTTGCCTTATCTGCCAGAATCATATAGACTTATCTGCTAGATTCTGTTGCCCAGTTTACTTCGATTACCATAGCTCCGTCTCTCTATACTGTTCAAAGCAAATCCAAAGGAAACATGTTACCATTACCTGTGATAGAGTACCCAGACTATAGCCAGTAATGACAATCCAACAATATAGTCCAGGGATGTCTGCTCTAATCACACCTGGCTATAAGGAAGTACATATTTTGAGAGAAAATTCCAAGAAACGGTCCTTGTAAAGGCGGAGACCAGGAACATAAAGAACCAAATATAGTTATACCGGAATTCGAGAATGTGATTATTCTTGCATACAAATAGGTTGCAGACTTTTACCATTGTGGGAGGCGGGCGGATGACGATACATTCTCACGTACTGATGTCGTGCACAAAGCTAATTCCAATTCTAACAAGTCTGGCATACAATGGCGTGTTGTTCATCAAAATAAACTTCTCGTCCGTCATTCCATATTCAGCTGTTGTCCAATAAAGAAATTTCGCCTCCATAATCCAAATACCTAATTCGTGTAACAGCATTAGCATCAAATAAAAAACAAAAAAAAACAAAGTACACATAAACATCTATAAACATCTAGGCTACAGACTAGTTTCTTGCGAAGGAGAAGAGGTCAACAGTTTGTTTTCTTTAATGCCGGTAAGATATTGTTAATGTCCACAATTATCAAATCCGTATCGCTGAACAGTATTCTTAATCCATATGTTATTCGTTGTAAAGTCGTTATCTATCTCAGTCACGGGTTGATTGTGTCTGTTCATATGAACACCATGAGGATCTGGAAGTACATGGGTTCATACGGCCCCTAGCCCTGGATTAAGCGGAATTAAGCACAAGTTACGAAACGTAACGCCATAGATCTTCTACGTTACGCTCGTATTTTGCTATCAGCATGCGATATGTATCGCCAAATTTGAGAAAATTTAAGTGGAGACGCTTGGTGGTATTGCCCTATTTCCTGAATTTCCGCAATAATGTTTTGTGACGTATAATCCTGTTTGAATGACTAGTTTACTTACCGCTATGGCTGTAACCTCATATCCCACACTCAGTCGCCAGACGTCTTAATTCCATTGAGAATTTCCGCGTCTCAGTCAGGATTTGATTGTGATTGTTCATATGAGTGAGTGAGTGAGTGAATAGGGTTTAACGTCGCTTTCAACATTTTTTCAGCTATATCACGACGGGGAAGGGAGGGGAGGGGAGGGGGAGGGGCAGGGGTACCTACTTGTAACAGAGCAGATCTAATGCTGCCATTTTATAGTGCTGTCCCACTGAATTGTTCATATGAACACCACTAAGATGTGTCATTACACTATGTTCATATTACAGGAGGAGGTGACTCCAAAAATATTAGCGAGAAGCATTTTGTGAATCAATATTTCGATAAAAATTCATTCATGTCACAGAATGCTTTTCGTTAATATTTTCGGAGTCACCCTCCTGTATTATTCCAAGTTAATCAGTGGATAAATTCATATATTCCTATTATTCATGGAGTCCTAAAACAGGAATTTTTCGAAGACATATCTTTTCGATGGTCACACCTGTCAAATGATAACAAATTTGCATCTACTGTATCAATAGGAGAGTTGACAATTGTTCATCTGGGATACTCAATAGCTGAAACCAGTTCAGTGGATGGAAGAATGACCTATATTATAATTAGACTTGTTTTTAAACGTCTGCCCTGAGCATGCACTATTACCTCCCAGGCCCCTTTCATCTATACACCTTATCTAACAATCTACAGCTGCCAGATACCTCCAATAATAATTGAGAAAAATGGTAGTTTTTACGGTTTACGGTGACTACATTCCTATACCAAGACCTATCTCGTCAGCGCTCAGTGTATAACGTACTTACTGTACGTTAGAGTTATCATCAATCCTTGCAGATCTATATCAGGAACACACAGTCTTTCACTTTACATACACAGTCCCTTCGATTCCACAGGCTTTCTAATTCACCAAGAGACCTAGTTTTATTCAACTTATCCACATGGCACGATTATGACTAGATAATACTTTTCAACACAGTAATTACGTCACAACATGATTTCCTATTTGAAATTATTAACACAATAACATCAAATTTGACTGGAAATACCTTCAAGCTTCAAATAATTCAACTGTTAAGAGGTCAATATTTCCATTTGACATTTGATGACTGGATCTTTAAGATCCGACGGACTTGAACGATGATGATATCACACAAACGTTTCTCCAAATGTGTGTGGGATGGACCGTGACGGTAAGAGCGCCTGTCCCGTGTGGCCAGACGATTAGAGCGCTTGTCTTGTATGGCCAGGCGGTTTGTGTCATAGACGATGTGACCGTATCAGTAAGAGCGTCTGTCCTGTGTGGCCAGACGATTAGAGCGCTTGTCTTGTATGGTCAGGCGGTTTGTGTCATAGACGATGTGACCGTATCAGTAAGAGCGTCTGTCCCGTGTGGCCAGACGATTAGAGCGCTTGTCTTGTATGGTCAGGCGGTTTGTGTCATAGACTATGTGACCGTATAGGTAAGAGCGTCTGTCCTGTGTGGCCAGACGATTATAGCACCTGTCTTGTATGGTCAGGCGGTTTGTGTCATAGACGATGTGACCGTATAGGTAAGAGCGCCTGTCCCGTGTGGCCAGACGATTAGAGCGCTTGTCTTGTATGGTCAGGCGGTTTGTGTCATAGACTATGTGACCGTATAGGTAAGAGCGTCTGTCCTGTGTGGCCAGACGATTAGAGCACCTGTCTTGTATGGTCAGGCGGTTTGTGTCATAGACGATGTGACCGTATAGGTAAGAGCGTCTGTCCTATGTGGCCAGACGATTAGAGCACCTGTCTTGTATGGTCAGGCGGTTTGTGTCATAGACGATGTGACCGTATCAGTAAGAGCGTCTGTCCTGTGTGGCCAGACGATTAGAGCGCTTGTCTTGTATGGTCAGGCGGTTTGTGTCATAGACGATGTGACCGTATAGGTAAGAGCGTCTGTCCTGTGTGGCCAGACGATTAGAGCGCCTGTCTTGTATGGTCAGGCGGTTTGTGTCATAGACGATGTGACCGTATAGGTAAGAGCGTCTGTCCTGTGTGGCCAGACGATTAGAGCGCTTGTCTTGTATGGTCAGGCGGTTTGTGTCATAGACGATGTGACCGTATAGGTAAGAGCGTCTGTCCCGTGTGGCCAGACGATTAGAGCGCTTGTCTTGTATGGTGAGGCGGTTTGTGTCATAGACGATGTGACCGTATAGGTAAGAGCGTCTGTCCTGTGTGGCCAGACGATTAGAGCGCTTGTCTTGTATGGTCAGGCGGTTTGTGTCATAGACGATGTGACCGTATAGGTAAGAGCGTCTGTCCTGTGTGGCCAGACGATTAGAGCGCTTGTCTTGTATGGTCAGGCGGTTTGTGTCATAGACGATGTGACCGTATAGGTAAGAGCGTCTGTCCTGTGTGGCCAGACGATTAGAGCGCTTGTCTTGTATGGTCAGGCGGTTTGTGTCATAGACGATGTGACCGTATAGGTAAGAGCGTCTGTCCTGTGTGGCCAGACGATTAGAGCACCTGTCTTGTATGGTCAGGCGGGTTGTGTCATAGACGATGTGACCATATCAGTAAGAGCGTCTGTCCTGTGTGGCCAGACGATTAGAGCGCTTGTCTTGTATGGTCAGGCGGTTTGTGTCATAGACGATGTGACCGTATAGGTAAGAGCGTCTGTCCTGTGTGGCCAGACGATTAGAGCACTTGTCTTGTATGGTCAGGCGGTTTGTGTCATAGACTATGTGACCGTATAGGTAAGAGCGTCTGTCCTGTGTGGCCAGACGATTAGAGCACCTGTCTTGTATGGCCAGGCGGTTTGTGTCATAGACGATGTGACCGTATCAGTAAGAGCGTCTGTCCTGTGTGGCCAGACGATTAGAGCGCTTGTCTTGTATGGTCAGGCGGTTTGTGTCATAGACGATGTGACCGTATAGGTAAGAGCGTCTGTCCTGTGTGGCCAGACGATTAGAGCACCTGTCTTGTATGGCCAGGCGGTTTGTGTCATAGACGATGTGACCATATCAGTAAGAGCGTCTGTCCTGTGTGGCCAGACGATTAGAGCGCTTGTCTTGTATGGTCAGGCGGTTTGTGTCATAGACGATGTGACCGTATAGGTAAGAGCGTCTGTCCTGTGTGGCCAGACGATTAAAGCACCTGTCTTGTATGGCCAGGCGGTTTGTGTCATAGACGATGTGACCATATCAGTAAGAGCGTCTGTCCTGTGTGGCCAGACGATTAGAGCGCTTGTCTTGTATGGTCAGGCGGTTGGTGTCATAGACGATGTGACCGTATAGGTAAGAGCGCCTGTCCCGTGTGGCCAGACGATTAGAGCGCTTGTCTTGTATGGTCAGGCGGTTTGTGTCATAGACGATGTGACCGTATAGGTAAGAGCGCCTGTCCCGTGTGGCCAGACGATTAGAGCGCTTGTCTTGTATGGTCAGGCGGTTTGTGTCATAGACTATGTGACCGTATAGGTAAGAGCGCCTGTCCCGTGTGGCCAGACGATTAGAGCACCTGTCTTGTATGGTCAGGCGGTTTGTGTCATAGACGATGTGACCGTATAGGTAAGAGCGTCTGTCCCGTGTGGCCAGACGATTAGAGCGCTTGTCTTGTATGGTCAGGCGGTTTGTGTCATAGACGATGTGACCGTATAGGTAAGAGCGTCTGTCCTGTGTGGCCAGACGATTAGAGCGCTTGTCTTGTATGGTCAGGCGGTTTGTGTCATAGACGATGTGACCGTATAGGTAAGAGCGTCTGTCCTGTGTGGCCAGACGATTAGAGCGCCTGTCTTGTATGGTCAGGCGGTTTGTGTCATAGACGATGTGACCGTATAGGTAAGAGCGTCTGTCCTGTGTGGCCAGACGATTAGAGCGCTTGTCTTGTATGGTCAGGCGGTTTGTGTCATAGACGATGTGACCGTATAGGTAAGAGCGTTTGTCCTGTGTGGCCAGACGATTAGAGCACCTGTCTTGTATGGTCAGGCGGTTTGTGTCATAGACGATGTGACCATATCAGTAAGAGCGTCTGTCCTGTGTGGCCAGACGATTAGAGCGCTTGTCTTGTATGGTCAGGCGGTTTGTGTCATAGACGATGTGACCGTATAGGTAAGAGCGTCTGTCCTGTGTGGCCAGACGATTAGAGCGCTTGTCTTGTATGGTCAGGCGGTTTGTGTCATAGACGATGTGACCGTATAGGTAAGAGCGTCTGTCCTGTGTGGCCAGACGATTAAAGCACCTGTCTTGTATGGCCAGGCGGTTTGTGTCATAGACGATGTGACCATATCAGTAAGAGCGTCTGTCCTGTGTGGCCAGACGATTAGAGCGCTTGTCTTGTATGGTCAGGCGGTTGGTGTCATAGACGATGTGACCGTATAGGTAAGAGCGCCTGTCCCGTGTGGCCAGACGATTAGAGCGCTTGTCTTGTATGGTCAGGCGGTTTGTGTCATAGACGATGTGACCGTATAGGTAAGAGCGCCTGTCCCGTGTGGCCAGACGATTAGAGCGCTTGTCTTGTATGGTCAGGCGGTTTGTGTCATAGACTATGTGACCGTATAGGTAAGAGCGCCTGTCCCGTGTGGCCAGACGATTAGAGCACCTGCCTTGTATGGTCAGGCGGTTTGTGTCATAGACGATGTGACCGTATAGGTAAGAGCGTCTGTCCCGTGTGGCCAGACGATTAGAGCGCTTGTCTTGTATGGTCAGGCGGTTTGTGTCATAGACGATGTGATCGTATAGGTAAGAGCGTCTGTCCTGTGTGGCCAGACGATTAGAGCGCTTGTCTTGTATGGTCAGGCGGTTTGTGTCATAGACGATGTGACCGTATAGGTAAGAGCGTCTGTCCTGTGTGGCCAGACGATTAGAGCGCTTGTCTTGTATGGTCAGGCGGTTTGTGTCATAGACGATGTGACCGTATAGGTAAGAGCGTCTGTCCTGTGTGGCCAGACGATTAGAGCGCTTGTCTTGTATGGTCAGGCGGTTTGTGTCATAGACGATGTGACCGTATAGGTAAGAGCGTTTGTCCTGTGTGGCCAGACGATTAGAGCACCTGTCTTGTATGGTCAGGCGGTTTGTGTCATAGACGATGTGACCATATCAGTAAGAGCGTCTGTCCTGTGTGGCCAGACGATTAGAGCGCTTGTCTTGTATGGTCAGGCGGTTTGTGTCATAGACGATGTGACCGTATAGGTAAGAGCGTCTGTCCTGTGTGGCCAGACGATTAGAGCGCTTGTCTTGTATGGTCAGGCGGTTTGTGTCATAGACTATGTGACCGTATAGGTAAGAGCGTCTGTCCTGTGTGGCCAGACGATTAGAGCACCTTGTCTTGTATGGTCAGGCGGTTGTGTCATAGACGATGTGACCGTATCAGTAAGAGCGTCTGTCCTGTGTGGCCAGACGATTAGAGCGCTTGTCTTGTATGGTCAGGCGGTTTGTGTCATAGACGATGTGACCGTATAGGTAAGAGCGTCTGTCCTGTGTGGCCAGACGATTAGAGCACCTGTCTTGTATGGCCAGGCGGTTTGTGTCATAGACGATGTGACCATATCAGTAAGAGCGTCTGTCCTGTGTGGCCAGACGATTAGAGCGCTTGTCTTGTATGGTCAGGCGGTTTGTGTCATAGACGATGTGACCGTATAGGTAAGAGCGTCTGTCCTGTGTGGCCAGACGATTACAGCGCTTGTCTTGCATGGTCAGGCGGTTTGTGTCATAGACGATGTGACCGTATCAGTAAGAGCGTCTGTCCTGTGTGGCCAGACGATTAGAGCGCTTGTCTTGTATGGTCAGGCGGTTGGTGTCATAGACGATGTGACCGTATAGGTAAGAGCGCCTGTCCCGTGTGGCCAGACGATTAGAGCGCTTGTCTTGTATGGTCAGGCGGTTTGTGTCATAGACGATGTGACCGTATAGGTAAGAGCGCCTGTCCCGTGTGGCCAGACGATTAGAGCGCTTGTCTTGTATGGTCAGGCGGTTTGTGTCATAGACTATGTGACCGTATAGGTAAGAGCGTCCTGTCCTGTGTGGCCAGACGATTAGAGCACCTGTCTTGTATGGTCAGGCGGTTTGTGTCATAGACGATGTGACCGTATAGGTAAGAGCGTCTGTCCTGTGTGGCCAGACGATTAGAGCGCTTGTCTTGTATGGTCAGGCGGTTTGTGTCATAGACGATGTGACCGTATAGGTAAGAGCGTCTGTCCCGTGTGGCCAGACGATTAGAGCGCTTGTCTTGTATGGTCAGGCGGTTTGTGTCATAGACGTATGTGACCGTATAGGTAAGAGCGCCTGTCCCTGTGTGGCCAGACGATTAGAGCGCTTGTCTTGTATGGTCAGGCGGTTTGTGTCATAGACGATGTGACCGTATAGGTAAGAGCGTCTGTCCTGTGTGGCCAGACGATTAGAGCGCTTGTCTTGTATGGTCAGGCGGTTTGTGTCATAGACGATGTGACCGTATAGGTAAGAGCGTCTGTCCTGTGTGGCCAGACGATTAAAGCACCTGTCTTGTATGGCCAGGCGGTTTGTGTCATAGACGATGTGACCATATCAGTAAGAGCGTCTGTCCTGTGTGGCCAGACGATTAGAGCGCTTGTCTTGTATGGTCAGGCGGTTGGTGTCATAGACGATGTGACCGTATAGGTAAGAGCGCCTGTCCCGTGTGGCCAGACGATTAGAGCGCTTGTCTTGTATGGTCAGGCGGTTTGTGTCATAGACGATGTGACCGTATAGGTAAGAGCGCCTGTCCCGTGTGGCCAGACGATTAGAGCGCTTGTCTTGTATGGTCAGGCGGTTTGTGTCATAGACTATGTGACCGTATAGGTAAGAGCGCCTGTCCCGTGTGGCCAGACGATTAGAGCACCTGTCTTGTATGGTCAGGCGGTTTGTGTCATAGACGATGTGACCGTATAGGTAAGAGCGTCTGTCCCGTGTGGCCAGACGATTAGAGCGCTTGTCTTGTATGGTCAGGCGGTTTGTGTCATAGACGATGTGACCGTATAGGTAAGAGCGTCTGTCCTGTGTGGCCAGACGATTAGAGCGCTTGTCTTGTATGGTCAGGCGGTTTGTGTCATAGACGATGTGACCGTATAGGTAAGAGCGCCTGTCCCGTGTGGCCAGACGATTAGAGCGCTTGTCTTGTATGGTCAGGCGGTTTGTGTCATAGACTATGTGACCGTATAGGTAAGAGCGTCTGTCCGTGTGGCCAGACGATTAGAGCCTGTCTTGTATGGTCAGGCGGTTTGTGTCATAGACGATGTGACCGTATAGGTAAGAGCGTCTGTCCGTGTGGCCAGACGATTAGAGCGCTTGTCTTGTATGGTCAGGCGGTTTGTGTCATAGACGATGTGACCGTATAGGTAAGAGCGTCTGTCCTGTGTGGCCAGACGATTAGAGCGCTTGTCTTGTATGGTCAGGCGGTTTGTGTCATAGACGATGTGACCGTATAGGTAAGAGCGTCTGTCCTGTGTGGCCAGACGATTAGAGCGCCTGTCTTGTATGGTCAGGCGGTTTGTGTCATAGACGATGTGACCGTATAGGTAAGAGCGTCTGTCCTGTGTGGCCAGACGATTAGAGCGCTTGTCTTGTATGGTCAGGCGGTTTGTGTCATAGACGATGTGACCGTATAGGTAAGAGCGTCTGTCCTGTGTGGCCAGACGATTAGAGCACCTGTCTTGTATGGTCAGGCGGTTTGTGTCATAGACGATGTGACCATATCAGTAAGAGCGTCTGTCCTGTGTGGCCAGACGATTAGAGCGCTTGTCTTGTATGGTCAGGCGGTTTGTGTCATAGACGATGTGACCGTATAGGTAAGAGCGTCTGTCCTGTGTGGCCAGACGATTAGAGCACTTGTCTTGTATGGTCAGGCGGTTTGTGTCATAGACTATGTGACCGTATAGGTAAGAGCGTCTGTCCTGTGTGGCCAGACGATTAGAGCACCTGTCTTGTATGGCCAGGCGGTTTGTGTCATAGACGATGTGACCGTATCAGTAAGAGCGTCTGTCCTGTGTGGCCAGACGATTAGAGCGCTTGTCTTGTATGGTGAGGCGGTTTGTGTCATAGACGATGTGACCGTATAGGTAAGAGCGTCTGTCCTGTGTGGCCAGACGATTAGAACGCTTGTCCTGTATGGTCAGGCGGCACCGTTTGTGTCATAGACGATGCGACCGTATAGGTAAGAGCGCCTGTCCCATGTGGTCAGACGATTAGAGCGCTTGTCTTGTATGGCAAGGCGGTTCGTGTCATAGACGATGTGGCCGTATCGGTAAGAGCGCCAGTCCTGTGTGGCCGGACGATTAGAGCGCTTGTCCTGAATGGCCAGGCGCTTTGTGTCATAGATAATGTGATCGTATCGGTAAGAGCGCCTGTCCTGTACCACCAGGTGGTTTGTGTCAAAGACGCCGTAGTTTTGAGTCCCACTAAACCACTATGTGATATTCTACATAATGTTTCCAGGATGAGCGAATGTCTTCTCTGTACCCCTGAACATAATTCTCTGTTTTGAGCAGAAACTAGCTGGTGTGAAATGAGAAAAATGTTCATAGAACCATGTTTATATATGGATTACAACACGTATAAGGGACGTGGGAAGAGGTGCCGACAGAGCCACATGACTTCACAGTGTAGTCTTCTGGTTAACCTATTCTAAAGCACATACCAAGACTGTAACGATTCGTGGTATGTGTTGTATCTCAGGTACGCTTTTATTGTACCTGTTCATGTGGCAACTTGGATGACATGACCACACGGCCCCTAGCACCGGCATAAGCGGTATTAGATACAAATCCAGAGAGCTATATTGGTAATTGGTGAGCTGTGTCGCTGTGACAACTCGTACACTAAGGATTGGTGAGCTGTATCGTCGTCAGATGAAAATGACGCCATTTAACACAAAAGACTAGTCTGTAAGGCTCGATGTCAACCCAGCATCAACTTTCCACAATGCCAACATATATCAAAGACCAAAAGGTCTGAACAGGGGGCGGGCTTCGGGGACGAAACGTCCACCAGCAGAATCTCGCCATATACAGGTAAAAATTACAACAAATATAAGGGAAGTGGGAAGAGGTGCCGACATACTGACAGAGCCACATGACTTTACAGTATAGTCGTCCGGTTAACCTATTCTAAAGCACATACCAAGAATCTGACGATTCGTGATATGTGTTATATCTCAGGTACGCTTTTATTGTATCTGTTTATGTGGCAACTTGGATGACATGACCACACGGCCCCTACCACCGGCATAAGCGGTATTAGATACAAATCCAGAGAGCTATGATGGAAATGCTCTGACAACTCGTATATTGGTAATTGATGAGCTGTGTCGCTGTGACAACTGTATCGTCGTCAGATGAAAATGACGGCATTTAACACAAAAGACTAGTCTGTAAGGCCCGATGTCGACCCAGCATCAACTTCCCACATTGCCAACATATATCAAAGACCAAAGCGTGTACATCCCCTAGTCTTACATGTTCAGAAGTAAACAACAGTAGAAGATACTACAACAGCTTCAAGAGAATACATTTCTCCCATCCTGAAAATACTACATGTACAGCCATAATATGAAGAGCATTTTGTGTACCAGCCAAAGTCAGGTACATAGACGACAGCATCCCTCATGCCATATTCATGCTGATTTAAATGTGTGACAAGCTAAACGAATTTGTACCAGTGGTAAATCCATCGTCTCACACAGAATGATTGACGAAGACAAAGAAATTTACACAAAACAAACACAAAGGACGAAGAAGACATACGCACAAAACGCCGAAGACATCAATGTCGCCTCTCGGTAAACATAGTAAAATACATCCAGGAGAATTATTCGGTATCTAATAATAATATGGTATTGCTTTGGATCACAGATCTATCCGTCGTGCAGATGATAAACGCCACCTTTGTGTGGCAAACCAACAAAATGGAAATCCACATTGAAAATTGTTGATGGTAATATCGAAAATCTCCATGGTAAAATCCAGGAATCACAATCCGCATGGGTAATCCTTCAACAGAATGGAAAATCCAGATAGGAAGATAATCTCTGAAACACACATTGAATCAAACATGAATTATGGTCCAACCAGAGTTGGCAACACTTGATCCCCCATACTCACCACTGAAGTTCAAATTGATGGAGGCCGAAACTTCTCCAAGGCGATTTTTGGCGTTGACTTTATACATTCCTGCATCTTCCTGGTTCACGTGGTTAATATCCATGAGAATGTTATAAGCATTTCCTTCGGCAGGAACCATCTGCATACGGAGTCGATCACTGGGATTGAGGGCTGTCGTCTCACGGAACCAGGAAATGTCCGGCTTTGGATTAGCCTCCAAAATGCAATGGAAGACGAGGCGGTTGCCATTGTCTTCCTGCTTTAGGGCCGGTTTTTGCGTAAATCTTGGGGCTATGTCGTCCCCGACCCCCATCTTGGTTATCTAGACCTGGAATTGGAATAACGGTAAAAACGATGCATTATATCATATTAGAAAGTACATAACCTACGGTACCGGAACTGTAATTACAATATTCACAATTAAAAGTAGATATATATCTCACAATATGAATCCGAATACGTCGCGTTTGAACGACAAGAGAGCTGTAAACGACACTGACCCAAAGTTCTTTCAGCTGATCTTGTAGGTAGTCTAATGCATGCTGCTGAGAGACCGAGTATTCCTAAGTGGGACGTGGTACCTTGCTTCGAGTTCACGAACATAGAACCTGGCTATAGGCCAACATTGGTTAATTACTACCTATTACACCTATTCACCACGTAAAACATAAGGAATGTTCACATCTGTATCTACCCTGATAACAGTTAATTTGTTGTCAGCATCTACCCCTGGTCTAGTAGTTCTTATTCAAAATGAATAAATCAAAAATAAATAAATAAATTGAACAGATACGTATATGTTTTGATATGCATTAATCCTCTGTATCTAATTAACTATTTGGGGAGACGGTTTAAATAGTACTTATGGTGATGAAATTCTATTTATGTAAATGCGAGCGTGATATCCGACATTCAGGGTACTGTATAGCGATAGCCGGTCAGTGTACTGTATATCGATAGCCGGCCAGTGTACTGTATAGCGATAGCAGGTCAGTGTACTGTATAGCGATAGCCGATCAGTGTACTGTATAGCGATAGCCGGTCAGTGTACTGTATATCGATAGCCGGCCGGTGTACTGTATAACGAGCGCCGACCAGTGTACTGTATAGCGATAGCCGGTCAGTGTACTGCATAGCGATAGCCGGTCAGTGTACTGTATAGCGATAGCTGGTCAGCGTACTGTATAGCGATAGCCGGTCAGTGTACTGTATAGCGATAGTCGGTCAGTATACTGTATGGCGATAGCCGGTCGGTGAACTGTATAGCGATAGCCAGTCAGTGTACTGTATAGCGATAGCCGGTCAACATCCTTCTAGGATTTTCGTGTCCATAATCGAAATATCCAAGTTGGCATAAAATGAAAATATAAATAAAAGCTAAGAAACTGAACACAATCTAGTTTCTTGTAAGAGAGGATCACTCAACTTTCAATGATACCAGCACAACATCAGGTGTTCCTTTCGTCATATCCCTATTACTGACCGGTGTTAAGAAAAATGCAAGTCGTATTCTAGAGAATAATGTATCTCAATCGTCGTGTACAAATCTATCAAACAGCGAAGTGAGAAGAGTATACCCCGTGCCCCTGCTGGAAAAGTTTTCCAGCAAATCACACGTAGCCCGTATGCGCATGGCTCTCGGCCACTCAACACCGTCTGTTACCGAACGGATCGGCGTGGATTCAAAATATCAATTCTAACAGGACGTTGTAGCGTGTGCTCTTTCAAATAGTTGAACTTCGAAATGACTTATTATTCTACAAGATCTCCTGTATCGCTCTCGCATACAGATATCCAGTAGGGTTATGTCAATCATGATCGAGTCATAATTGATCAGTCTGAATGTGTATGTGGGCCAGGCTTTCTCGGGTAAATAAGTCAGGATCAGGTCTTACACCGACAGTAAAAGTTACAGCCATGGCAATAGGAGAATGTAAGTAGTATTCGGATCAAGCACATGATGTCACGACCAGCTCGGTCTAGCTTAAATGGTCGAACTTATATCAGGATCTAAGCCTCGTGTATGATATAAACTGGGTACACTGGCGAAGGTTTTCAACACATACATATAGTTACAGCAGTTAGAGGCATACTAGTAGAAAGTTGGGGTTGAAACGGGATCCATCAGTAGAACTCACTGCATACAAACTAATTTGGGAAACACAGACTTTACTACAGTCAAATATGAGCATAGAGAGCAAACTCTGAGCTAAAGCAACTTGGAACATAGAGAAAAGAGGAAAAACTTGTTTGCGAGGGTTAGCCATGTGGATCCCTGTACGCCGCCACAGTTGAAAAACACAGCCAACATTTCTTCCTTCAAGATATGGATTATCACCAAAACACGAAAAGAAAAGATGAGTTTAATGTGGATGGATGGATGGATGGAAGGATGGTTGGATGTAATCGGACAATGGTCGTGCGAAGATGCCGTGTAACCCGTTTCTCCCAACCCGCCTTAAACATGATCCCTCTTATCAGTGTCACATAGACAGTCTAATGCCCACATTCTTATTAAACAATATAACTTCTTCACACTCAGCACAACCTTATAATTTTTTTTCCCACAACTGCTGAAGTAGATGAAACATTGTGTAGTATTATATGATTAAATGCACCCATGAGTTATCCTGAATGAAACGTTTATGTTGTCTTCGGCCTAGATGGTCATATGGGACACCAATACCAGGCTATGATAGACTTTGTACAACAGTGCTACCATATACTGCATGTATAACCTCTTCGCTACAGAAACGACATTTTATAACAATGCCTTAATATATCCAGCTTAACTGAATTCGCTAAAACATCCGATCGTCAGAATACTATCCGTACAAACATCTATCTACCTAGTATAATCCGTGGTGTGTCCGACTCCTGCTCCTACTCCTACTCCTCCTCCTCCTCCTACTCCGCTTTACTCACTGCACAGCGGGTCGCATAGGTGTGGCGCGGGATAGGGTGGGGCGAGAGACCTGGGGTTTTCGCTACCTGAGATTCCATGGGCCAGGCTTGCACCCTACAGTAGAATGGGTCGACTGCGCATGCTCGATGAGTAGTGCGCGATGAGTAGTATAAAAAGGGCACGCGATCTCCCTATCCCTATAAACTAACCCATGGGGGTGAATGAACCGATGGGGGTGAATGAACCATGGGGGTGAATGAGCACTCGTCTTCATAAGAAGTAAGACACCACAGCTATCTAATAGTAAGTGAAATCTCCTAACAACTCAACCGATTACACATGAATCATTGTCGCAAAATATAGGTTGACAAGGCTATCGTATCGAAAACCTTCGTCCTACATCACAACTTGGTGTTCGTAAGATAGATTTTGGCTTCAAGGAACAACTCTCTCTCTCTTTCTGGATGAAGACAATCGGTCAAGTGCCAAATCCAAACTAATCCATATCACCATTTATAGAGGCTTATTCTGATTTGTACATGCAGTCAGATATATTTCCTAAAATGAGTCATCGCTTACATCTGATGCTAAGAAAACTAATTTATTTCCAAGTGATTTAGGTTCGCAGGTTCAACATATCATCCGGTTCTGGTCCATATATCTAATTGCGGTTATGCTGGCACGCCATACAAGGTGTTCACATCGGTGTCCACATTGCGCCTATCTATGGGTGCTGATTGCGGCATACATGTGAAACGACTTATTGCTATAGATTCCAAACGGTATTAAACTTGGCGACAATAGCTATGTATTGTATATATAACCTTGATTGTTTTAGCTTCAGAGAACTTCAGAAATATGTGTGCTTTCCCCACCCATCTACTGCACATTACACCACAATATATACACTATTGCATACGTGGGTGTACAAACGTAAATCCTGAAACCAAGCCTTAGTTCTTTAGAGATCGTGTCTAGAACTGCCAGTGATAAAGTGAATGAATGAACCTCCCATCTCAATTATCCGGGTGTATCTGAAGATTTGGTGTAGATTTAGATAGACGAACGGTGTGTGTAAGCCGACAATTCCTTCAGAGAACCGGACAACAGCACCATTGAGTTCAGATATACATCGATCCAGATGTGAGGGCCATGTTTATAACCAGTTTACACGTACCCGCTATCAGACAGCACACGGAACACGACTTGCACACTCGTTATTGAATATTCCACGCACACATCAGTTGAAATGATACCCGCGGTTCATGTGGAACTTGTCGATTGACTGGATGGTTGTTAAATGATCTGCCCTCACACACGAAGTCTAGCGAGTTTCATTCAAACAACCATTTATCTGTAACAATCCGTCCAACTTGTTTGGTAGTGTCTCAATAGTTTCTGAAATCCTTGTCTATGGAATGCTACAGGTTGAACTGAATAAAAGGAGAGGAAATTCGTATTTCATTCACATTTTCTGACGATAAATGATAATGCCTGATGTCCTTGCAATATACATGTATTCACTTTGAAAAACATATATATTGGTGGAGTCAATTACTTGAATACCGACAACCTTTCAAAATTAGTTTAGATTACGTGATGTTCATCAATATCCCACAAGGAGATGCGCAACGAAACTGTATAGGCCCTTTTCTGTACTGACCTTTCGTATACATCCAGGATAAAAGCTTCACGTGGATGGAACAAGTTGCCGTCTAATTTGCAATCTTGTGTATCTTCATCCCTCATTAAATCCCTTTTGAAACATTTTCTGACAAACATTTATTAATACCTATCAGACGTGCAAGTGTTATCATAGATTACTACATATTTGATCACCTCAGATCAATAATATCACCTGTTTATTTATATACTTACTGTATTTTTTGGGAAAGTACAAACTCCCGCCAATCATATATTATTAAGTTTAATATACCCCTGTTTTATTTTTCATTTGTCTCATTATTCATATATGTTAATTCAGATTGATGAATAAACTCAATTCAAATTCAATACGCTATACGCATCGATATGTTACATGTACCCTCAGTAAAATCTACTCAGTACGGATTAAATTATTTTGTATACAAGGAGGTAATGGCAGATTCCCTCGCTACATTTACAAGGTTCCCTGTAATTACTAATCCAAGACATGTCGGTTATGGTGTAATTCTAGTCTTAATTATTTTAAATAATATTCCAATTTGCAAATTGTCCCCTAGACAATCTTAAATGATTGAATATTTTTAATAATACATTATTATTAAGTCATACTATAGCCATAGTACGGTGCAACTCTAATCTTGTTCTTTTAAATGATATCTTAACTTGTAAAATTTCCCACCAGTCAATCTATATATTTATTTCGTATGATAATAATTCATTATGACTGGGTCATAGGAAATTTAATGAATGAGCGAATGAGTGGGTGAGTGAGTGAGTATGATGATTAACGTGATGTATGTGTTTTAAATTGTTATTTTAATGTCTCGTTGAGTATACCATAGTCCCTCGTGGACTAACGTTGTATTTGTTTATCTTATGACGATAGATGAAACTTTCCATAGTTGGTCAACGGATAACGACTATTATTTTAAACCACGACTCCAGTTGCAAGTAAATTAAGTAAGTTGACCATGATAGGATAAGAGAGAGGAGTTACCGGGCAGAATTGGAGTGGAGAAGATGTGTTTCCAGTTATACCGACATTCAGCAATCGCAAAACAATTATTCACCAAGGAATAACATTATTATTAAATATACTTTAATGGTGTGAGAAATATAAGCAGTATAAACCTTGTATACGGATACCACATTCAGTAGTCACCCGTCGTCCATAAAGAATTTCCGTGCCCGAAATTCGTAAGACAGTGAAAAAAAATTTCAAGAGAGAAGCGGTCAAAAGTTTTCAATGATGCCGACACAACATCATGATATTCCTTTCACTGAATTTTTTTCTGATTGAATTTTCAAGTTTTTTAGAGTACTGTATCTTAGTCACGCCTTTGCTTGTGACTGTTCATATGAACAGTAGGAGTGATGGAAGCTGGGTAATCACTCTGACAACTTAAAATAATGGCTATTAAATAGTCGTCAGGTCGGACATTCAGAGATATGTAAGATGTGGGAAAAGTTGACGACGTCTGACGACTAAAAGGCAACCATCTGACTCCAAAGGAAAGCCTAAGGCTTCCTCGGCATCTCACATTCAGACTAGAACACGCAAAATTCTAAGACGTAGCCTTGGTATCTCAGCCGCGCTTTTATTGCAGATGCTGCTGTGCGAACTATGAAGTAACCACACCACCCCCATTACCTGCTTAAGGGGAAGTAGATACGATAGTTCGGGAGCAGTGATGACAGATCAGCTCAAATAAGTAACTCTTCTGATGTTAATGGATGAGCATCGAGAGCGCCTAATGGTGTAAACGCCTCAACATGGAGTAAACATGGTAAATGCAAGAATGCCGAGAAAAACCAAACTAATTCAATAAGTCTGACATAATTGATGCAGGGGTACTCCATTTTCTCGTCTGTGGTAGCAGTCTGTTATTGATGGACATACAAATACTGGCTAATACCAGTCAGTCGAAATTTTATGAGGATGAAACGTTTTGCTTATTGACTAGATAAATACCAACTATAACCTCACCACGGAACGATTTTAGGCATATATCCAATAACATAAGCCATTGTACGAGTCAGGTCAATACTTAACCTGTAATTTTGACAGCGTTCGTACCTAAATAGTAAAAAAATTGCCCGAGGGGTAAAAATTGTAGTTATTGCAAGTATTGATCTGAAACAACAACAACAGCAACAACAACATGGGCCATATTCTTTCAATCAGAAGCAACAGTCCAATTGGGATAGGGGTTCCTCGAAAAGCATACTAAGATGCACAATAGGCCAGTTGGGATGGGGGTTCCTCGACGACCATTCTCAGAAAAACAATAGTCCAATTGAGTTGGGGGTTCCTCGAACAGCTTTCTGAGACAAATCACCAAAATAAAAATGAAATAGATGAAGATCGAACTAACTTCAGAGACTTACACGGACTACGGGAGAAGAAGTATACCGAGTCGTAATAGGAAATTGTAGTTCCTGCACTACAACAACGACAACAACAACAAAAATGTAAAACAATTACTTCCAAATCGTAAGGTAATTAAGCAGGGGCATGCATGTTTAAAGAATGTTTTATGAGAAATCCTCAAAATAAGAATGAAATCGATGAAGAAAGAAAGTAATAATCCAGGGAGTGGAATTATTACCGAATCTTAATAAGATAAATGTACAGTTTGTGACCCCTGAATCTACAACAACAATGTGGAACATCTACTTTCGGAGGCAAGCAATGCTTATTTGGGGAGGAGAGGGGGTACTGTGAGCATTTAACGAGAAAATATCAAATGAAGATATTGGAGAATCAGATTATACAGAGACACTGGGAGAGATATCGGTAAGAGTAAACTAAGAAAGGATCGGTTTAAACACTTATAAACTTTACCTTGTGATCACCTGGTCCGATGTGTGCCCTTCCCTATTACTGATACAGTAAGTTAGATCGTTCGAAACATATGATCCATTAAGGCACATTCGAATCCAATATGATGTCCACCAACAGCGGTAGGCTAAAGAGAAAGGCTTCCGAAATTAGGACTGTAGACAGTTTGGTACAGGATGCGCATGTACAAATGTAACTAGATGAGTCAAATGTAGGGGTCTGACCAGGTTATAATCACCAGTTATAATCAGCACTTGGCATGAGTAAGACGACCCGAAGAGACTGAAGAATATGTACTGGAAGAAACCTCCTATCGCTCATACGCCGCTTTCTACAGTTGCAGATGGGAGCACTTCCTCAGTCAAACCGGCCGGCTTACCAATGTGTAATATAACCTTCTAACAACATATGTCTGACATGCGCTGAGCTAATTATGGATCCTCCATTGGGCGATGGTATCCTGTTACACATGGCTCTTCCAACTCACCACAGAAAGCATGTTTGAAAGAAGTGCAGTTGCAGTTGCAATTTATTAAATTCAATTTTGGAACTTTTAAATTGAAATCCTTAATATTATTATCACAAACTAGATAAAGGAAGGCGATAAAGCGAGTACCCGAATGGCCACAGCGCTTAGCCAACATCTATCCCTTCTTGAACCTTCAGAATAGTATTCTTGGATAACTCATCAAGTCATTGCTTCACCATGTCATGCCACTAAATGTTTATACGAATAACACAGATTAAACAGTTTAAACCATAGTACATATTATGTTTATACCATATTATAAGTGGGGCACATACATGTACTCGTGTGAAAGGAAGTTAGTTCTTTTGGGAATTTTAGTCCACGTGCAGTCTTTTATGACTTGTTTCCCTAACACGCAAAATCCAAGATAAAATGTACACGAGAAACCCCAAAACAGATGAGAGTCCAATTTCGAACGTCAGTCGACGCTGTTTTACGTCATCTTTGACTCCAAACGTTAGCAATATAAAACTTGGGTAGTTTGTCTGTACGAAACGCAGCTTTTGTAACAGAAGTAAAGAAATTATTTTTCGGCTTTTACTAACGCAACACTGAATGGACTTTTTCGTATGGTACCGAAACTACTCCTTTTTTAAACACAAAAGATTCTCAAACTTGTTTGAACGAGTAGGATACACTAATCTGTCATTCTGCGAACATTTGGTTGCATGACATGGGCATGAGTTTTATGCTGAGTAGACAAGATTCTTAGCGTTTTTCACGAGGAATTTTCCATCATAGCAAAAATATGATTGCGATAACCAAAATGATAGTTCGGAGTAATGCTGAATCATCCTTGTCATAGAAATACTTGACTGATTTTAGTCAACGTAATCATATTTATGCTTTGATGAAGAATCCCTCATGTAAAGCGATAAGAATTGATAAATTAGGCTGTTTATCTTGCATGCTTATCATGACGATTGTGTGCCGGTCATGCAACCATTTTTTTTCACAGAATAACAGAGTATTATATAGCTTATTCGTTCACACTAGTTTGCGCAATTATTGTAGTGGATTTTTCGAAGTAAAATTTGGAAATTGAAGAAATGTGGTGACTGTTTAACTCACGAATAAAGTTGAATCATCTCTTCGTTGAGGTCAAACAAGAATGACCTACTTGAGGTTGTTGGAAAATAGAATGATACACGTGGTCAAGCAAACTGAATTGTCCGGAAAAATGGCGATTCACAGTTCTTCCTGCTCAGATGAACTTTTTCCGGCCTCGATGCATTAACCCTTCGCACAAAACTGAACACCTGTCAATCAAAGTCATCTGAATGAGACAGTCATTCTACGTGTTGTTGTTGTTTCGTGTTGCTGTTGTTGTTGGCACGTTGTGCAGAGGGTTAATGACATTCAGCTACGCTCTGTTTATGCTCACCCATTCTCATCTACAAACACTTTCAGAACATGCGATCGGAATGCAGAACCATTCAACTGGGAGGGCTACTCACTGAAATTTACTGCACTACCATATATGTTGTCTATATTTGATGTAATTAGACGAATGATCTGTTTTTCATCAGTTTCACCAAAATATCAAATCTCGCGAGAAGCAGGCGACAGGATATTAGAGTAAGGCGGTTCGAAAGGTAGATCTTCAGAGAGGTTGACAGAAATTATTTTCTACAATGAAACTATAAATATGTTGGATGATAAATATCAGCATATTTCATTCAATTATGATGCTTCTTTCATGTTTATACATGTTATTGACGATATTTTCGACATGCCTATTTGGGCGTATGAATATTATTGAGATGTGATGGGTCACCTTGTTTGGAAAAGAAGCATGGTCTGACACATTTCGAACTGTGTGAAATGAAAGCGCTAAATTCGATCTCTATGTCAACAGATGGGCTGTGTATTTGTGGAAAATTTGAATTTGATATCTGCTATAGTTTATTTTCTATTGAATTATCTTTATTTCCTTGTGACTTCGGAGGCAAAATGGCGAGATTTCAGCGGTCATTTGTGATGTCGTGCAGGGACGAAAATGTATGTACGGCCACGTGCTTCAGGCGAAATGGATAATTTCGCTCGTATACATAGGACCTCCAAAACTTAGTTGAGTCATTTTATTTATCGTGTTCCTGACCTGTTATAGTGTTTATTTTCTGAAAGTCGCTTCACGAAATTCTTTGTCATTTCATTACATTTTTGCTTCACAAAGGTTTTGAAAAACAATTTTAAAAAAATACATTTTTTGTCATTTCATGTCTCATGGTGTCATAAAATTTGGTCATTATAATGATGAGGGGGCGTTTTTGGAAATTTAGACTTGGCAAAAAATTTCAAAAATGTCAAAGATCCTGATGATCCTTAAATGCCCGTGGACCAAAATTGGCTGAAGGATGTCAGACTTGACGAATTGATATTTGTATTCTTATCCGGGTGACCACCTGGGGATATATTGTGTAAAGATGGGTCATCTGACGGTAGCAACTATTCAGCTCGATAACATTAGCTATATCTAGCAGATTCTTATTATAGAATCTGCCAGGCACATGTGTTTACAGAATAGCACAGTGTTGAAGACACCCGGAATATTGGGTTACAATCTGGAGAGTTATTAATATCTCGTGATATAAGACCGGTTGGCATAGCAATATGACAAATGCAGTTGCAAATTCGGCATTTTTAAGAGGAGGATGACCGTTCCGGTGCGAAAGGATAAATATTCCAGGAAACAACGACTTGCTATGAATCTTGATTTGTATGGCTTTTAATAGTCTACGAAAAAGTTGTATAGAAAGTCAGCAATGCCATAAAATCGATCCATTTTTATAATGTACTAGAATATAACCCGCTGGGTATGCAGCCCAATTCTAATGTTAATTGAGAAAGGAGTGAATGATTCAAAACAAATTTTCTCTCAACAATGACATACATGTATTACTGCAACATTGATCTGCAATTTGGCCATATCTGATGACCAAGAATATAGCAAATACCCCTGAGAAACGCACTTCATTAGTTTAATTATTAGTTTACAGTGTCGGTCACTGTGATGGTAATAATTGGCAGGAGTTCAATGAATTACAAACTGCGTGGACGAAAAGAGGTAATAGTAGTGCTTGAATCAAGAAGACAATGGAATACACGGATGTTCTTTATTGATGTACCGTGAAGAATATTAAGTAACACCAGGGCCGTTTAAAGGCCTGATACACAAATGATCTCCCGTGAGAAATTCAGAAACGAAATTCCTGTAAATGTAGGCATATTACATGACATTAACATAATTTACCCACTGAAGTAGGAGTCAGAAATCATTAGGTTTTGACAGCGAGAAAACAATAATAATAATACAATAAACAAAAATAGCCCAGTGGGCTCCAATACCCATCGGCTATCAGTTATTGTCTACACCAAGCAATCATGCATTGCATAAGATTTTCTGGTCTATTCTAACTTGACTGCAGATAGAACATTAATTCGGAGATCGTAGATTTAACATATAGAATTTGACCTTTAAAAAATAGGTCAAGGTCAGTGATATTCAATGGACTTCAGATCCAGGCATAAGTGGTATAAATTTGGACAATGTAGATATAATCCTTCATGTAATATTGTACTAAATATAATCTGACCTTGAGAAAATAGGTCAAGGTCGGTCATCTTCAGTACATCTCTGGACCATCGACAGATGTATACATAGTATTAATTTGGAAAGCCTAGCTATATTTTTCATGTTATATCATAATTGGCACACGAAAGGGCCTCGCCAGCAGTTGGTAACGTAACCCAAATATCCAAATATCCATGAAAAGCTTTTCCATGTAGGCAAAATCTGACACTGTGAACTGTACCGCTTCGCGATGTATTAATAGAAAAGTACGATATTCATGAAGATAGACGCAGGAATTATTTATGGACTATGGCTAGCTACTGAATGTTGGATCTGATGCTTAGTATTTAGCTAGTATGTATATACGACGTACAGCTTCTGTACATGTACACTATCCAATGGTTCCACTTGGTCGTATTTATATACTCAGACCATAGGAAAACAATTTGGATAATGGCTAGCTACTGAATCTGACCCGTATCTATACCATCATTCAAGCATTATCCCGTAGTATACGTGTACCAAGATTGATGGCTCTAAACCACTTGCAGACATACAAACGGACATTTCAGGCCGGCTCTGTTAATAGTATAGATGTCACCTCTCATATTCAGTTGTTTATTTAACATGCATCCAATATATATGTATATTGTGAAACTCTGCTGGTGATTCTAAGATCCGAGATTCACTCCATGAACAGAGTTATTGTCCCCCGCCGCAACGCGGCCGGGGACTTTAAAATGGTTCTTGCTTCTATGTGTCCGTGCATGCACGGACATGTCCGTGCAAATACTTCGTAAGCAATAACTTCTAAATGCTTTGTCGGATTCCTCCGAAATTTGGCATCTGCATTCTTTGCGACAAGACGTCTCTTGGTATTACATTTCAGCAAGATCCGCCTGTAGGTGGCGCCACTGGGGTCTTGCTTCTATGTGTCCGTGCATGCACGGACATGTCCGTGCAAATACTTCGTAAGCAATAATTTCTAAATGCTTTGTCGGATTCCTCCGAAATTTGGCATCTGCATTCTTTGCGACAAGACATCTCTTGGTATTACGTTTCAGCAAGATCCGCATGTAGGTGGCGCCACTGGGTCTTGTTCCAATCTTTAGTGCATGTCCGTGCATGTCCGTGCAAATACTTCGTAAGCGATAACTCCTAAATGCTTTGTCGGATTCCTCCGAAATTTGGCATCTGCATTCTTTGCGACAAGACGTCTGTTGGTATTACGTTTCAGCAAGATCCGCCTGTAGGTGGCGCCACTGGCTCTTGTTCCAATCTTTAGTGCATGTCCGTGGATGTTCGTGCAAATGCTTCATAAGCGATAACTCCTAAATGCTTTGTCGGATTCCTCCGAAATTTGGCATCTGCATTCTTTGCGACAAGACGTCTGTTGGTATTACGTTTCAGCAAGATCCGCCTGTAGGTGGCGCCACTGGGTCTTGTTCCAATATTTAGTGCATGTCCGTGCAAATACTGCGTAAGCGATAACTCCTAAATGCTTTGTCGGATTCCTCCGAAATTTGGCATCTGCATTCTTTGCGACAAGACGTCGCTGGTATTACATTTCAGCAAGATCCGCCTGTAGGTGGCGCCACTGGGTCTTGTTCCAATCTTTAATGCATGTCCGTTCATGTTTGTTCAAATCCTTCGCGAGCGATAACTTTCGAACAATTTGTCGGATTTCTTCGAAATTTGGTAAATGCATTCCCTGCGACAAAACACCGTTGGTGATGCGTTTCAGCAAAATCCACCCGGAGGTGGCGCCACTAGAGTTCATTCCATTATTCCATGCTGCAAGTGATAACTTAGAAACACTTGGTCGAATTTCTTTGAAATATCCTACATATGTACCTTTCTGGGTAACATGAGAAACGTTGCGGCTCATCGGATTCTTCTCAAATTTGGCATGCATTTACCATGCCAGGAGCTGTTGCTTGGGATTGCCTTTCGCTCACTTGCACTCACAGGTGGCGCCACCTGGTGGCAACATCACAAATTCGTTTCCGGGTAATAACTTGAGAACTGACCATCGGATTCTTCTCAAATTTTTTTATGAATGTACCGTGACATAAGATGTCGCTTGATAATGCATTTCACTGACTTGCGCCTAGAGGTGGCGTCACCTGGTGTCAAAATCTAAATTTGGTTTCTGGGCAATAACTTGAGGACCCTCATCGGATTCTTCTCAAATTTGGTATGCAGATGTCCCCACGATACCATGTTCCTTGGGATTGTATTTTTCCCGCTTCTGCCTACAGGTGGCGTCTCCTGGTGGAAAAATTTGTTTCCGGGCAATAATTTGGCAACTGCTCATCAGATTATTCTCAAATTTTGTATTCATATGTGACCCGCCCCAAATAACATGAACACCGGTGGGCATCTAGTACCGGCAATAACTTGAGGACCCCTCTTCAGAGTCTCAAAGTTCATATGCCGATACCATGACATGAGATGTCATTTGGGATTGTGTTTTGCCTGCTTGCACCTACAGGTGGTGACTCCTTGTGGCAAAGTCTAAATTTGGTTTCTGGGCAATAGGTTGAGGATGCCTTCATATTCTTGTCAAATTTAGTTTGCAGATAATATGCCATGAGTTGTCTCTTGGGGTTGCATTTCGGTTACATAATTTTCATGCTACATGGTAAAGAAAATATATTACAGTAGCAATCAACATTCAGTCAGCCATTCGAAGTTGATCTCAAAACCTGGGAAGGTGGAAAGACCCCTCTGCTTCTTACGCCTGTGAAGTAGCTGTTGCCATCCTCATGAATATCTTCTGAAACCGACAGCGCTTATAAATATTGCTGCCATTTTGGCGGGGGACCTAGCATCCTCTGGCTGCTTGTTTAACCTATATGTTTCTTTACTTTGAGACGTACCTTACGTCTGACGCTCACAAAACTCATAAATTTCCAAATTATCGGTTGGATGGGCTATTACATCATCAAAGATCGTCGATTCCTGTATTCAATTCCACATGAGCCACAATATTCCCTCCAAATGACTAACAAACTAATAGAAGAAGTTATTCCAGATTCAGACTCTCACCTGTTCTTCAGAGGAACAGCCAGTGGCATATCGATATCAAAGCTGATATTTCCGGCTGTTATACAATGTTATATGTTGCACACCACATTGCGAACTTGTTATATTTATACAGTACAATAACAAAACTCGTAGACATACGAATACGGGTATTTTAGTGACGTAACATTTGAAATACGTTCTATCTATACCTTTAAAGCCGTTATGTCTGTCTGTCCGCCTGTCTGTCTGTCTGTCTGTCTGTTTGTGTTTTTATAACTCAATAAAAACTTACACAACTCGAAAGGTATTGATCATGAGAGTGCTGCAGGCACGAATTGCAAGAACTATTCTCGATGCAGATTTCTATACCCCCAAGACTGATCTCTTTCTTAGAATGAATATGCTTCCTTTTAGAAAATATGTACAATTTAACGAATCCGTCCAAGTTTACAAAACATTGCATGGCCTATCGCCTCCTTATTTAAGGGACCTGTCGGCGGTTACCCAAGATATACACGAAAGGCAAACACGATCAACGCAGACACATTCATTGCACATGCCAGTACATGGAACAAAAATTTTCGAAAAAGAGCTTTTCGTACAACGGCCCCAAAATCTGAAATGAAATTCTCGTCGAAATATGAAAGTCCAGCAGCCTTCAAATTTTTAAGCCCACACTCAGAGCCTAGCTAGATGGTTAGTCTTAGTTATTTCAGCTGTACAATATATACATATTTACAATTTTTTATTATTTATGTAAACAATTTATTATCTTGTATTTGTATATATATATACTTGCTATTGTACATTATCTCTATATGTCGACCCTCTGGTAGAAAGGCGACAATCTAAGAGTGTAATCTCGACTATAAATAAAGCCTTTTATTATTATATTATTATAGTGACATAGACCTATTTCGGACCGGGTCCCGGGGATGGGGGATGGTCACGCCCATATTATGTTTTCTTATGTTATAAACGTATAATCGACACGCACGATAGACCACATAAAATCAGTGCATAACCTGTTGGTATACGTGTATTCAGAGGCTGTATTTAGTACGTCAACTACAAGCATCAAATCCTACATTTAGCACATTGCCGTCATCCAAACTGTCTTGTCTCATAACTCGATAACAACATGATGTAGAGATACAATTTATTCGTCATTGTATAGGTCTTGCTCAGGAGGAGGACAGAGTACTTTTATTATCCGGGTCACAGGAGGTGGGGCTGGCCACACCCAAATTGTGTTTCCTATGTTATAAGTGTAGTCTATATCCGATTTGTGAGAAAATTGAAGTGGTGCATATGAGCATGTATGCTGAGGCGTATGTATGAAAACGAGCATCAGATCTTGCATTCAGTAGATAGCCGTCGTCTACATTGTGTTTTCCAATACGTGGTTGGTCTTGAATTGAAATACCGTAAGCTATATAAAAGCTACCTATTCTATTATGGGATTAGTACTTAAACCTCATATAAATTATCTTAAAATATATAAGAATATGTTGTATTGATGGAAAGCTGGTTTCAAAATTGTAAAATATTAAATCATTAAATCGGTGATCGTTATTCGTAAATATGAATTATATTGCGACTTATATGGCCGCATAGCGGGCTAGTTCATGCTAGCTCAAATAACCCTTTCTCTCATCGTTGAGTCATGTAGCTTATATCGCTGTAGATCTTTGTTACAGTATCAACTTATCCATCGAGAGAAGCGTTTTGAATTGATGACTCAACTTGTTTCCTTCACTAACTTGTATATGGAACCACTTCAAAATAAACACATTTAGCTCACATTCCTTCAGACAAAGCCACAGGTATGGCATCATTCTCCAGTAATCTACGGGCAATTTTCCCTATATTTGTGCTATATGCTTCCCTGTAAAATTTTTACAACTGATTATTTTCGTACTCAGCTTATGGCATTCGTATATAACCCAGGACTTCAAAAACTTCAGGACACAAAATTCAAGTTAACCCTTAACAATATAGAGTTTCGTCGATAGCAGCGGCAGGTGCATTGAGACGTGGCTCACAGCGGTTCCTTCTTTCACTCTCTTTCCTATCTCTCAGTCTACTTTTTAGTCGATGATAACGGACTATTTTCGATATGAATATCATAAACGGTCCTTTCTTTGAATAGCAGGGTAATTTGATCCATGTTTATCACATTTACTCCAGTTACCAATAGTTACAATCCCGCCCCACGCTAAACATGTATGAAAGAGAGTGGATGAACGAACCGATGTAAGCCACGTCCCAAGCTTCGTCAGGCGATCGCATAGAAAATTGATATTCAAACCTCGAATGAATGTGGAAACATCTTTTAACGTCACTGTACTTGATTCGAACGAATATGGTAACATCGACTAATGGCATTTCTGGCTTCCAAATTAAAATGTAAAAAAAATGCTCTCTGGCAAGCATCCGGGTAATTAGCATGCTTCCTCTGACATTCAGTGCTATAGTATAACAAGTTCGGAGAAAGCTGATAAAGCAGACAAGATAATTCAGCTTGGAGAGACTTGGTGGAACATGGGTGGATGGAAGCATGTTCGCTTTACCACTGTTATCAGGGATAATAAAAAAAATTAAGGGGGTTAGTTACATTTCACATGAAAATAAGTTGGTGGTAAAGACCCCTAATATAAGAAAAAGTCTTGTATTAAAGTACTACTTGGAAAAAGAGCCGAATGAAAAAAATCAGATATTTCTTTTTCATACAAAATAGTTTTTTCGAATGAATATGACATGAATTCAATGGGATTTCAGGGATCAGTCAAAAATGTGCAGTATATATACAATCTTAGAAATAAATTCACACGGGGAACATTCAATTTCTTTGCTTATATGTTTTCCACATGCATTGCTGATTAAACTTGGCCGCAGACAATGGACTCGTTAACATATGGATTTTCCTCACTAGACATAAGTGACAAAATTACATGTTAGAAGAACCTCAAATCCAGGGTGTAGGTGGGCTACATCAAGTGTATATTTGTGTTTATCGTCATATAGCGGAACTTTAACTATTGCTGACAGTTTGTGAGGGAAATACTGAGTCCATTATTCAGTTTCAATTGATATGGATGCTCATTTGCCTATAAATGTCGATTTTGTGTGATATCTTATCGCGTGACTTCCGCTAAACGAAAGGTAACGATAGCGCCATCTAAAAATATTAAGCAATAACATATTTTGATAAAATTAATTTAGTAGATGAGATGAACTGTCTATATGACCTACGTTTTTCTGTGACCTCATTTTTTTTATATCACGGGCATTGAAATTTGCGTAGAAACACTTCTAACATTTTCTGAAAAACATGATAGTACCTGCACTTCGCTCCAGTGCCTGAGAAGACGCGGCATTGCGACGCTTTGCAACGTCATACACTTTCTCAGAACGTTTATCGCGCTGCGACGGCTTCCAACGTTACGCCATGGATACCTGGTAACGTTATCCGATGTCATCTCAGTCATTTCCCAATTTCATTGTATTCACTAGACCGAATTGAAGAATCAAACAATATTGGTCCCTATAGGAAATACATGACATTGCGACTTGAAAAGCCTTTGGCAAATGTTGGCTTGATTATGATGTTCAGTTTACAAGCAGCCGTTAAGCCGCCAAGCCGTTGAATAATTTAAAGATAGTGCCACGGCACTGTAGCTCATCTGGCTGTAACTGCAGAAAGTAGCTGTAAGAAATTTCATGGGAAATTCAAGATGCGGCCATGTTGGATTTTTTCGAAATGAACCAAAAAAGGTATATTGCACAACTGGACCACGAAGGGAACCTGTGTACCCAAATTGACAAAGATCCACGCAGTAATTTCCTGAGAATTCACGATAACAAAATTTCATGGGGAAATTCAAGATGGCCGCCTGGTAGCCATATTGAATTTTCGAATTGGACCGAAAAAGGTATCTTGTACAACTAGACCCCAAGGGGAACATGTGTACCAAATTTGAGAAAGACCCATGCAGTACTTTCTGAGAAATCACATTAACAATGTTTCATGGGGAAATCCAAGATGGCCACCTGGTGCCATATTGGATTTTCGAATCAGATCACAAAAGGTATCTTGAACAACTAGACCCCAAGGGGAACCTGTGTACCAAATTTGAGAAAGATCTATGCAGTAGTTCCTGAGAAATCGCGATAACAAAGTTTCATGGGGAAATCCAAGATGGCCGTCTGGTGGCCATATTGGATATTCAAATTGGACTAAAGTACACATATTGTACAACTAGACCGAAAGGGGAACCGGTGTACCAAATTTGAGAAAGATCCATGAAGGAGTTACTGAAAAAATAATGATGACAAGGTTTCACTGGCAAATTCAAGATGGCCGCCATGGCAGCCATATTTAAAATCATATCGACACGGCATGAACAAATTCTGGTGTACTCATTGGGGGGAACATGCATGCCAAGTTTCAGCTTAATCAGCCAAGCGGTTTCACAGAAGAAGATGTTTACGCACGACGGACGACGCACGACGGACGACGGACAATCAGGCCATGACATTAGCCCATCGGGTCTTCGGCCCAGATGAGCTAAAAATTAAAACAATAAGCTGGGAGAATAAGAATTGGCACTCAAAAGGGCTTTGCCAGCAGTTCCTAACCTGACCCAAATATCCAATAGCTTTTCTATGTAGGCAAATAAGGTGCATTGCAATGCGCCAGTACACCGTGTTATTACTTATACGATAGAAAAATATTATATTTTGAAACATAGACACGGGAATTCTTTATGGACCATGGGTACCTGCTGAATGTTGGATCTGATGTTAATTTATCTATCATGAATAAACTTGGTACAGCCTCTGTATATTTACATTATTCAATGGCTACATATGGTACATTGTATATATATATACTCATAGCATAGGGAAACCCAGTTTGGAAAACGGCTAGCTACAGATGTCGGATCTGAGGATTATATTACTTATCCAGAGCATTCTACATGGCATCGGCAATCATATACATTCTCTATTAACTCATATGATTTATCACAGATATACCTAAAACATTGGAAACCGCAATTTGGAGGATGGCTAGATTATGAATGTGCATGGATCTGATGTTTGTATGTGGATACCCTGAGTTTTCTACATACAGCTTCGGCATATATGTGGTTTGGTTTTGGTTTGATTTGATTGGGTACTCCATCGAGCTACGATGGGCACTGGGTTCTCCAATGACTTTACAGGTCATATCATTCTGTTTGACCTGCTCGTGTTTTTGGTGCTAATACTGTCGTGTGAATATTGCTATTTTGATTATGGTCATGCCTATAACAATATATATATACATATAGCTGAAAAGCGGAAGTCTCTGAGATTACAAAAAATGTAATTTAGTTTACTGTAGGTAGGATAGATAGTGGTATGGTATAACTCTTCCAATCCATGAAGTTGGTATGCTTGGAATCGGATGGCGTCATTCTAATAGTGTTGGCAGAGATGCAGACCAACTATTTTAACATCAGCCTGAATACACAAAACAACCCATCAGACGCAATCGTAGTTCCCTTGATACTTGATTGATCCTCCATGCTCCCAGCTCCTCATACTGGAATCTTGGTCTCACCCAATAAAATACTGTACCATCTGAAATTTGATTAATGCTGCAGTTTTTTAGTCTAAATAAAAACATGATCCTGGTCGAAAATAAATTTCTCGCCATCACTCTCTCAGTTTTTTTAGTCGGAAGAAGCACTTTTCTCCTGGTCGACACCCCCCCGATCTTAGTTGTTCTACTACAAACTGTATTTATTTAGTTTCCTGTAAGAAATGTGGTCAACAGTATGTTGGCAAGACCACCCAAAGACTCCATCTTAGGGTGAACGGTCATAGAAAATCCGTTAGGAAAAAGCAATTGCTTATAGGTAAACATTTTTCTGGACCCGACCATGGCTGGGATAACTTTAGTGTTCAGATCATAGACGTCGTCTATCCATCTACTAAGGATTCCCCCTTTGGATTTGAGAGAAAAATCCGAGAACGGGAATTATTTTGGATGCTAGAACTTGGGTCAGTGTTTCCCTTTGGTTTAAATGATAATGTCAGTGGGTTCGGCAATGCTACAAACCGCCGTTCAAATATATCCAACATTACACAACTATTTGAACCCCATCAACGGAGACATCGCAGTCATGGTTGGCAAAAGTTTAACAGTTTGATGATTCACGATCATATCACTTTAAATTACTTAGTGGGTTTAACTAACACACCCAACAGTATACATAGCTTACGTACAGTTCTGTATGCGTTACCCCTGAGAGCTTTAGATCAAATAGCCAGAGATATACAACAATCTGCGTCTTCAGGAAATATAATACCACCAAAAATCAGTAAAGTATGTCAAGATATAGCGTATTTTCGGTTGTATCGTTCAGGGAACATAATCGAAACATCTCAAGATCGACTTTTCTTGAAACTCAACGACTTAGATAAAGGACTGGACATCATTAATTTATCTCGAATCCTGAATGATCCAGAGGTACGCAACGCTGTACCAAACTATTTTAAGTTCACAGAACCTCCTTGCATTTCATATAAGTATACTAAATCTATAGCCACCAAAATATTCAATTACTCCAATGCTTTCAAGGAGTTTGACTGGAACTTATACACGTCAGGAGGCTATAGTTGTGATTGTGAATCGTCGAACTTTATCTATACACCATGCAAACATATTGTGACTGGTGACCTTGATGTGGTGAGTGATAAGGATCTGAAATTACTCCTGATGAAAGGACCTAAATATAGAGAGCCAAGAAGAATAAATCTGAAGGCCGACCAGAAAATAGTCCTGTCTGCATTAGAACAGTACGTTATTGATTGGTCTAGGCGAGAAAAAGTTGAACCTACAGTACTCGATGATTGGCTGGAGCTCACCAAGAGCAAGGTCATTGAAACAATCCGCCATATTGACAGAAGTACTCTTCCCCAAGCAAAACAAGTACTGAGAAACCCCAATTCGCAAGAAGTTCTAGCAAATCTAAATTCGTCGTAGTCCCAGCAGACAAAGCTCCGAATAATATAATACTCATATGTAAATATTACTATTACCAGGTGCTGGTTAAAGAATTGAGTGTAGACATATCTTCATCAAATATGCCTACTTACTCCCAAAGTGCATTTACTCTGGAAGATTTATTTAACAATCACAAAAAGTTTCTCAGGGAGAGAGGTATTTGTCTTCCAACCAATCATAAGGACATACCAAAACTATACTGGACTCCCAAAATGCATAAATCACCATACAAAGCTAGATTCATAGCTGGTTCTAGAAGCTGCACCACCAAGCTTCTTTCAACCCTATTGACGAGGGCCCTTCAGGAGGTAAAAGCATTTTGGGAAAGGTATTGCTCCACTATTTCTAAGAACTCTGGCGTTGAATGTATGTGGATATTGAAAAACTCAAAATGTCTTACGGAAGAACTTGATGCTAAAGGTCACATACCGTACAGACATGTATCCACATGGGATTTCTCGACTCTCTATACAACAATCCCTCATCAGTACCTTATTGACCGTCTAAGTTCGTTAATAGTATCTGTGTTCAAGAAAACTGATCGTAGAAATATAATGTCGGAAGCCATAAAGCATTCTTTAGCTCTACTACATACAAGAGATATCATTCATGGGGTGTTTCTTTGTTTATAGAGTTGCTTGAATTTCTCATTAAAATTATCTATGTGAAATTTGGCAACACAATATATCAGTAGCACATAGGTATTACAATGGGTACTAATTGTGCACCCCTGTTGGCTGACCTATATCTGTTCTCTTATGAATATGACTATATGCAGGCGCTTTCAAAAAACGATCCATTCAAAGCCCGTTCCTTCTCATTCACCAAACGCTATATAGACGATCTTCTCGCTGTAGATAATCGCTATATAAATGGCGCAGTGAAGGATATATATCCACCTTCACTGGATTTGAAGGAAACTACAGACAGCCCTACAGGCACATCATATTTAGATCTATATCTCTATAAAAATGAAGCGGGCATTCTCTCTCATCGACTTTATGACAAAAGAGATGATTACAATTTCGACATCGTAAACTATCCCTTTCTGGACAGTAATATTCCAGTGGGACCTACATATGGCGTATACATATCTCGCTTAGTAGCATTTGCTAGATCCTGTGTTAAATATGACGATTTTAATCAACGTCACAAAACATTGTTGCAGAAACTTATAAAACAGGGCTATTCCACCAAGCGCCTCCACTCAAAGTTTCTCAAATTTGGCGATACATATCGCATGCTGATAGCAAAATACGAACGTAGCGTGCAAGATCTATGCCGCTACGTTTCGTAACTTGTTTCTAATTCCGCTTAACCCGGGGCTAGGGGCCGTATGAACCCATGTACTTCAAGATCCTCATGGTACTCATATGAACAGTCACAATCAAAGCGTGACTGAGATACATCACTCTTTAGATGACGACTTCAAAACGAATATTATGGATTAAAAATACTGATCAGCGATACGGATTTGATATTTTTGGAACATCATGATGTCTTGCCGGCATCATTGAAAACTGTTGACCGCTTCTCTCTTGCAGGAAACAAGCCTATGTTTATGTATGCTATGATTGTCTTTTTGAATTTGGTGCTAATACTGTTATATGGAATATGGAATAGGTCTTTGGATTATGGACGCGGATATTCTCTAATGGACGACGGCTGAATTATGAATGACGGACTAAACGCTTGTAATTAGAATCAATGGTCTAATATCTGAAAATCTATCATAATATACTGCAAACCCGTCGGTGGTACCTGTACGTCACTTATCCACACGTCTCGATATACCAACTCTGTGTATTTCTATGCAGAAGGGGGTCGATCAAGTGGAAATATGCTCTCGGCATTTCTGGGGTTTTCAAGCAACTGTAATCAGTGTTGATGAGCACATCTGATCATATGCAAGATCGGCGTAACCAACAGTTTGTAGGTGGACTGGAAATGTGGACTGTCGACCATCATCGTAGATCAGGCCCAATGTTTTCCTTCGGTCTAAAACACTTCCGGAGTAGGGGTAAGAAATTTACTGTCGACCAGGACCATTTTTTTCGGACTAAAACACTGCAAAAGTGAGGGCAAAAAGTGTATTTTCGACATTCATTGTCGACAGACTAATATTCTTGTTCAGACTATAACACTGCCAGAGTAGGGGCGAGAATTTACTGTCGACATCATTGTTGACCTACGCTCATAAACAGCTTGTGTTACTCACGTCCCTACTCTCCTTGTCCCCCCGCTGATTAACACTGCATATTTCGCGCCTCTTGGCCGTTATCTGGTTATCCAATCACCGTGCCGTAATAGCTCAAAGGTAACCAGATTCCTCATAGTACCCACGATTGGCGAACTACTTCACATGATCGAAATTACGTCACACCCACATTGTCAATTGTCATGCCTTCGCGATAATGAGATCACGACTCTCATTATTTTGACAGCGAGGCTCCCTCTTACATCATCGCTCCAATGAACTTTTTCCGTCTTTGTTAACAGTCAATTCAAAAACTGAAACACTTGAGTCCGAAGGTGTAGTTACGTTACCAATGTAGGCAACTTGATCTTCTTTTTACTCATGATGATAAAGCGTGGGATTTTAACAAAATTAACAGCGACTGTGTTAATTATTTGAAGGGGTTAGTGAACAAATTTGTGCAATCAGTTGACGAACTATTAAATATAACACCAATGGAGGAAGTTATCCAAAAAATATATTCACTCTTAACCCATAAATTTAAATAATTATGAGCTGTTTTGCCGTCTATGAATAAACGACATGTGAACGTTTGACAAGGGAGACAACAGTTGATTGTGAAGAAATAGTTCACCAGTTCCTCGCGTTTTTCCACACAGTTATCACTCGGTAGATGTCATATACGTCGTGTAGTTTAATACTGTTGCCGAGAGACTAATCTGTGTAGTTTAGCGTCGTCATTTGATGGAAACAGTTAATGGTGACTGGCCGAAAGATCTCTCACCCACTGAGAGAAAAGGTGGCGGATGCCCGGATGTTGGTTGCCGTGATAAACAAAGCGGACCGAGACTCATCCATCGACGGTTGTCCTATGCAGAGCGGTCAAGAGGCGCGAAATATCCGGTGTGAATCAGCGGGGGAACAAGGAGAGTAGGGAAGTAAGTGACACAACCTGTTTATGAACGTATTGTTACAACACATATAAGGGAAGTGGGAAGAGGTGCCGACATACTGACAGAGCCACATGACTTCACAGTATAGTCTTCTGGTTAACCTATTCTAAAGCACATACCAAGAATCAAACGATTCTTGGTATGTGTTGTATCTCAGGTACGCTTTTGTTGTACCTGTTCATGTGGCAACTTGGATGACATGACCACACAGCCCCTAGCACCGGCATAAGCGGTATTAGATACAAATCTAGAGAGCTATGATGGAAATGCCCTGACAACTCGTATATTGGTAATTGGTGAGCTGTGTCGCTGTGACAACTCGTGCACTGGGGATTGGTGAGAGGTATCGTCGTCAGATGAAAATGACGGCAGGAGGACCATGACCAGGACGAAGGTTTCCCTTCCGACTAAAACACTGCGATACTGAAAGCAAGAAATTGTCGATCATGACCAACGTTTTTTTCTTCAGGCAAGAAATTTGCAGTCAACCTTCAGAATAAAACACTGAGAGTATAAGGGGAAGAAATTTATTGTCGACTGTCATCGTCGACCAGAACCAATGTTTTCTTTCGGACTAGAACATTGCGAGAGTGAGGGCAAGACATTATTGTCAACCGTCATTGTTGATCAGGGCCAATGTTTTCCTTTTAACAATTTCTTTCCCTGCATGAAACTGGTTTCAGAATCCGGGCAAGAAATTTATTCTCGGCTGTCAATGTTTCATTTGGACTAAAACACTGCCTTGACAAAAGGGACAAGAATATATACCGATGAGAATGATTTTGTGTGGACTAAAACACTGGTTCGAGAGAAGGGCGGATATTTATTATGGACCTCCAATATTTTGGGACCTGGGGGCATGGAGGGTCTACCAGATACTTGACCAGCAAATTCAGCAAAATAAACTAACCTGGTCTTATAACAAATAAACCATGATGTTACAAATGAGTGTTATGCATAAATGTTTTTTTCCAAAGAGTGGCTTTTCCACTAGCATGTCCATTTGAACATCTAGACTAATTTGACGATATGCAATAACACAACTAAAAACAAAATTTCACCAGCGCATGGGCACGTTCTCCGGGCATGAAACAGGCGACAATTCAACTGTTTCAAGGCAACTATTTCGTAGACCCTTGGTATAACCCTTCCGTCTTTCCGAGTTGCCAAACAATCCAGAAAACCCCATAACAGTATACATTTTCTTCATAGGAATGCTCATACCAACATACACGCCAGTTATGCAAATTTAACAACGGGATAAATTTTCTTCCCTCGGAACGTACTCCATATATTTGGGAAAATCTATTGACATGACCCAAAATACGTCACATTTCGTTCATTTTCTAGAAAAATGTTGACAATCGAGTTCCCCGTCTCGAGGCGAGATAAAAAAGCTATTCAAAATATGGGATCGATAATGCCGATTTTTGTCACATATTCCATATGTAACATTACCCTACTTTTAAACACCTGAAAAACGTACGAAACTGAGGCCGACGAAGGTTGACTTCGCGGCCCGACCCGCCATATAGCTCAACCGAGCCTCCCATCCACATATGTCATTTTAAAGGAATGGTAGTACCCAGAAGCTTCTATTAATACTGGTTACCAAAAAGGGAAGGCCCGGGCGCTCTGCTGTATTAAAATATTCAAGGGGGACCAATAATCCGAAACTATGGACTACTTCCTAAGAGATGTGCTAATTAGGGTGAGACCTGGGTGTTACAACTCATGTGTGACGGTCCAGTAGGTTCGGCACAGAGTGAGCTATATGATTTGAGTTGACCGATCATAATGGATGACAATCTCCATCAAAGACAGCTGCCATTCTGGATTTTGAAAATTTGTTATTTGGTAAAAGTTCAAATATGGGGCACATTTTAATAGTACTGTCGTGCAAAACTGATCGGACTGATTGGTTGATAGGTGCAGTGGAAGAGCAGGGGAGGATCCAATTGAACGGTAAGTTTGTAGGACATCAAAGGTGTGTTCACCTTTCGTCGGCAACTTTTATGACCAAAAACTCATATTGAAAATAGTTAGCAATAGCAATTCCCTGGACAATATGTTGATTGTCATTCATACACATTCATAGATGCAAGTTTTATCGGACAAACTAAGCACCTGAAGAAAAATTCAGCATCGGAAAGGATCTTGGGGTCGCAAATTTAATGGCCTTATTCAAATCAACTATCTCCCCATTACTTTAACGTCGACTCGACGACAGGTGGGATAACTGCAAAGCTGATTCTACTTTTGCTTGAACCCTGTGAATATCAGCTACACTAAAATTAACGGTCGCACTTCCACAATTTCACCGCCCAACATATCTGATAATCAGCAAGGTTAGCGGTGCAAAATGTCGCATCAGATAGAATCTAATAGCGCCACAAAACATTTCGTCCAAGATGTATATCTTATTATGTCTACCTATAACAGACACAAAACCCGGGATACAGTGAAGGTATTGCAATGGATACAAGCCAGAATATGGGGAGAGACCCCCATCAACATGATAACTGAGAGATTGCCATCTAAAGATTTTTAACCGACGTGGCCGCTTACGGTGCTACAGTACTAAAAATATAACCAGCAATGTCGGAGGAGCGACGGTGGTGCCTGCGTAGGTGAGAAAAATCAGATGATCTATGATTACTCCCTGATAACCGATGGAGCATTTTAATTGGGTATACCGATAACATTTTATTCAACTTCGGTTCATAGACTCAAACGCTGAAAATATGGGAGTGCAGACAAATTACAAGCGTCTAGTCCGTCATTCATAATCCAGCCGTCGTCCATTAGAGAATATCCGCGTCCATAATCCAAAGACCTATTCCATTTTCCATATAACAGTATTAGCACCAAATTCAAAAAGACAATCATAGTATACATAAACATAGGCTTGTTTCCTGCAAGAGAGAAGCGGTCAACAAAAGCCCACATGGACAGTAGCCCTTCAGGCATTAGCCCTTCAGGACAAAATCCCACAGGCTTATTTGGATTCTGGACAAAAGCCCTTCAGCAGATAAATTTAATGGTATATGCCAATAAAAAATGAAAAAAGACCATTTTTGCCAGATTTTATTTTTATTAAATATAGAACAGTATATATGTATCAAGGGTGATTCATGTTAAAAGTACTCTCTAAAAACAACTGTGTACCACAGGTACACAATAACTGTAACAAAATTGCACATCCAGAAAAATTGTGTACGAGTAATACACAAATTTGAAGACAAACCAACACATCTTGTGTACCTCTGGTACACAATTTTTTTTTGTGGATGTGCAATTTTGCACACAGTTGTTTTTACAGAGTGTGGTTTTGCACAATAAATGTAACTATGATATAACTATAGGTCATGTTCTTTAGCCCAGTTATACTGGATATTACAAATTTAAAGCTACAGGCACAATAATTTATGAAAACACTGTTAATATGACATTATGTAATGTAATGTAACTTTTATAGCACAATCACAACAAAATTGGTCGCCACTTGATACATTTTGCATCAAACTAGAACAGAAACATTTTACTTTTACGCACAATCGGATGAAGCCTGTCATCCTGTTCCCTAGTACACTTTTGTGAGAGCAATATTACATGCACAGATTTCTACAGACCAATCGCAGTTCTGTAAGTTTTCTTCTGGATGGCTGTGTGTGTATAATGGAAGGGAACAAAGACAATGGAAACAACCACGCGATCCATTAGGCAAAGAACTACTACTGTTTCACTTTAGATGATCTCTATCAACTGAATGACTGATCTAGATATTTAAACTTGAATATAAACATTCTTAATATTTAAATTTTCTATCTTTTGTTAATTGTTTTAAACTATATGTCTTGTAAATCTATGAAAGGCGCAAAGAAATATATATAATGAAAATGAATAAAGCATCGCGAAATCCGCATGGGGAGCCGCCTGATAACTACAAGTCCAATCAGCCAAAGCTAGAAAGTGAGAAGAATTAGAAATTATAATAGTTATATTTTAGTTATCATTTTTCCCAATTTTTTTTTATCGGCATAATATATCTTTGACTTTTCTTCTTCGTGTGCAAGAACAACAATATCTCATTCATCATAATCATGTATACATTATGCTTGCCACGCAAGCAAACAGTACTGCTGCATAATGCCATTATTATTTGTGTATATAGATTTTTCTCTTTATTTCTCCTTATGTATATGTAATCGTATATACTCATTATTTCTATATATACCTTTGGATTAAATGTGGTTGATCGTATGTGATGTTACATAACTAAATAACAAATGTTTCATAAAACAATAATTGTCACATCCAATTCGAGACAAAAATGTACCAAAAAATAATGTAATATGTTCGTCACCGCGACGTTGAAACTGGTACAATAAAAATATATTGAAAAAAATATATAAAAAAAATATTCTCATATACGATTAAATTTATATGCTGATGGGCTTTAGTTCATAATCCAAATAAGTCTGTGGGCTTTTATCCTGAAGGGCTAATGTTCGAGAGCCTATTGTCCATGTGGGCTTTTGTCCTGATGAAGGGCAAATGTTATGGATCCGAAAATATGTGGTTGACATCTGCTATTTTAGACCCGATTTGATTTTATCCAATCAGAACAGAGGCAGCAAGTCTTCTTTTGGGCTGACTGTATGCTGTATGACAAGACCAATAGTTGTTTGTATCTTACGTTGAAAAACGAAATACCATGATTTGTCAGAAAAGGAAGTCCTAAATCTTTCTTCGGTTCTACATATGAGGGATATCAATGAATGGGCGTTCTTTCATACATTTATTACATTTGCCTATGTGAAATTTAGTGACACCATATTGATAGTATAGGAAGCGTAAATCTCTTAGTATATTTGGTGGGATGGGGGAAATTAGGGTGGAAATAAGGGTGGATGACGTCACTTCAGGTCAAAGGTCATGTGAAGGTCAAAGGTCGCTTCTGGGTCATAGGTTATAGCCATAGTTGTAGCGGGAGATATGCATAGCAATACATGGATACATGGAGGAAGATAACTTGAGAGTCCAAGCGCAATATTATAAGTATAGGCCATGTTATAGGTACGACCAGATATGCTCTTCCTATACTACTCATATGCATGTAGGTATTTTAATGGGTACAGATGTGTATCGATTTGGCAGACCTATATCTGTTCTCATATTTACGTCTATATGCTGATATTCGGAAGAAAACTACTTCAACGTACTTTCATTTTCTGCAAACAAATATGGTGTTTGCCTGTCTCGCCTTATAGCAATTGCTCGATTCAGTTAAATGTATGGCGCAATAATTTTTATTGAAACCTATTTAATTGCACAAACTGCTTCGGCCTCCGTTATCTGACTCTCAAAGGTGATATAGTTTTCCCAATATCAGACAGTTTGTTTGCATTCAACCATTCATTTATTTTGGATAACTCAACTAGTGAAACTGATTTTACCTTACCGAATGCATCGTCTGCATATTGATATTGTCACCCCTTTGTCCACCATGCATTTCAGGTATTTTAAACTAAAATAATGCATAACGCAAAAGTATCGTGCAAATAATATACACTGTAAAAAGAATGTTTTTCGAAACACTAAAAGTGGTTGCAACTGGGCTGCAACGGATAGTGGTTTTTTGAAAACCAGAGGTCTCGGGTTTTTGAGAACCCACATCATGGGTTTTCTAAACCTCACTTCCCGTTGCAGCTCAGTTGCAACCAGGTTTTCAAAAACCAGACTTGCAGTTTTTCCAGAACCAAGAAGCAGTGATTCCATATCCCAGATCACAGGTTTTCCAAACCCCACTTCCCGTTGCAGCCCAGTTGCAACCAGGTTTTCGAAAATCAGACTTGCAGTTTTTCCAGAACCAGTGATTCCATTCCCCAGATTACAGGTTTTCCAAACCCCACTTCCCGCTGCAGCCCAGTTGCAACCAGGTAGTTCAAAATGTCATACTGGTATTATATGAATAGCACACATGACACGGCGAACAAGCGTCACAGCATGTACCGGTAGTCAGAAAGAGTGATAGATTTTCAAAAGAAAATCACTTTCTGGATATTATGCCAAACATGGATATCTATAACAGGGTAATGTAATCCTTACTTAGTGTAGGTACTTTTATTGAAAACTTCAAATAAATCTTCCATTAAATAAACCACTGAAGACACGTATCTCAACGATCTTCGGATGATGGTGGGGATTCTCTAAAACATTGTGCATCGGGTACTTTAGCACAACGTCCCCATCCTACAGGGCAGATAGGGCCCCGACATCCCTTTTAGGTGCACTTTGAATAATGCCACGGATTTATGTCCCTTATCTCGAAATGCCGTAAGTGGTATTTCGAAAAACCGGACTTCCCAGAGACTTGATTGGGAATTTCAAGAAAATAACTACGGTAAATTTAACAATTAATTACCGGTATCACTTCGTTTGTGCAAATTTCTTGGGATAGTTTGAGCATTACCGTACCAGTATATCATTTTCGATAGCTCAGACTTGGGAATGGGTGAATAAACGCCCAAATCCGTGTTATGGGGTTTCAAAATACCAGTGTTTGAAACCTTTGTATCGGTGTTTCTGTGCGTCAAATATAGTGTTTCAAACAACCCGACGCGTTTTCAAACACACATTGCGGGGTTTTAAAACACAAGTGTTTGAAACTCTGATATCGGTGTTTCCGTACCCCAAAAATGGTGTTTGGAGAGCAGAAAATGGGGTTTTGAAAACCTTGCTTTTTAGAGATTTTAGAAGGAAATTGCGAACATTTTCTCAGCCTAAGATCTTTCCTGAACATGCGCCAGAGTGCGTAAAATGGAGGCTAAATTTTCAAAATTTCCCTCTCGGTCCCATCCCCGATTTGGCACCCCCAATGTTGAATTGCTTCCACCGCGCTTGTGGTGCTCTTTGGTCTCAATCTTCCTTATATGATCAACGTCTTCAATGCTGTTAATGTTTGGGGCACTCGATGACATTCAATGCGTGCCTAATCAAAAAGAATTGTTTTCTGGAAATAATCACAACCAGATTGACCACAGCGGCTGAAAACTTGTTACATATTTTTAGTTGTTCGACATTTTTTTGATAGACTATATCCTGAACCACTGAAGTAACAGCGGCGTTTTCTACGTCGTTAACAAGTAATTTACTTTCTTCGCCGTGGAGATGGGAGCGCTAACCCTTTTGTTTCGACCTATAGAGGCATTAAAATAACCAATGTGTAACCGATTGATTCATTGCACCGTATTATTTACCTTCTGGTCTTAAAGGCACAAATAACGTCTGCCTTTTCAATCTTTTGACTCCACCACCCCCCAACACCCACACCCAACTCCCCACCTCACCCCACCGTTTTTCAAGTTTGGTGGATACCGGTGTGGAGGCTGAGCATATAGAGTGTCCGGGTCGTATCTTTTAACCCAGGTATAGAGGACACTCCTCGCCATTCGCGCAAATATAGGGGGACAGTGACTGTTCGCCTACAGTAAAGATAGGAAATAAGACACTGGGGCCATCCTTAAAAATAAGTTTGTTGCGCGTAACCCGACCGTGTGTCCAAAAATCCGCCGACTGGAAACTTTTTTTCGCCGATTTTCATACAGTTCATCTTTTTATTTTATTTGGAACTATCGAAGTTATCTCCCCTATCTTCTCTCGCGGGTAAACGAATGTAAAACGTTCGCCAAGCAAGAGCAAGCCGCTCCAGGAAGTATTCCACTCTCCAGTAGTCGGCAATGTGAGCTTATATCACACGTTTTGAAGGCATATTCCATGGCCCAGTCCGTAGGTGAATGCAGTTTTCGGCGACCACGTGTATATGGCGGGAATTCCCCTCTTCTGTTTTGTGTTTGCGTTTGATGGAGAGACGAGAACACAACAACACAGCGAGAGGCAACAGCAACAAAGAATGGGGAAAATATTTCAAAACAGTTGGTTAGGCCTTTTTTTTTTTATTAATTGGTTTACGGATTTTTCTGGCAAAAATGTCCAGATGGAGGATGGGAAAAAAATAAAATTAAAATCAAGCCTCCACACTTTATTTATTTTTACTTTCTGACAAACTTCTTAGACACGAGAGGGTGGTAAAAAAAAAAATGATATGTCAAATCCAGGTAATAGCCAGTGTAATAATTACAAGACATTTACCAAAAGATCAATGACGGACGTTTCCTTCAACCAAGCGACAATATCAGTCGCTTTGCGTGAAACCAACACTTCAATAGGGGTGTTGACAGGACAAGTCATGTTTCCTGCTGTTATTTTGGACAGACCGGCCGGCAGATATGTCGTCAGTTGTCACTGATCTCCTTCAAGACCAAGTCCCCCACCGTCCCAGCAGTTACTGGACCGACAAAGCCCTTGAAAAGGACGGTCGCGTCCTGTCTAAGAGTCAGTGAAAACCACCGCGAGGCCGAACCCGCCATCTTGGCTTCAAACACTGCGCCGTTGAAATGATGTCATGTCTGGTCCCCGAACTACAGCCGAAGGTAACATGGAAGTCGGAAACCGCCACCACTGTAACCAAGGGAAGTAACCCGCCTCCAAGACCAAGATGTCTGCAAGTGTTGAACTCGTGCGAACTCGAGCGTGAAGAATTTATATAAGATGTTTTACGCACAGCAAGTATTAAAATGAGACCAATATTGCGAATTTTATGTTTTTATTCTTCCGACAGAGAGGTCAGCAAATGTGACACGTCGGCGGATACGACAGAAATAAAAAAAAAAATCGAAAATCCAATTTTATTTTTATTTCACTTTTGGCAAAATGAAGGTCGGCGGATCCGTAAACCAATCAATAAAAAAAAAAAGGCCTTATTAAAACCTGTCATAAAGAGCTCTGTCGCGAATCGACGTGGAACGTGGAGTTTAGGACGGTCTGTCGCCACCTCGTGGGTCCGTACACCGACAGCTTCTGAGTCTGACGAAGAGACCAACAATGGTTGGATTTCTACTTTTCTCTGAGGAGATTTTTCAGTGCGACCAAATGCAGACAGTTGGTGTTAATTTTGCTAACTCTTCCACTGAGAATCACTGTGAGAAGAAACCAAAACTACTTTAATAAATTGTAATCAGCAACGATCGCCGCCAGGTCATAATTTCTTCGCTTGTTTGACAAGCGGTAGTCTCCTGCACAGGCTATTCCTAGCCTGGGATTGTGTAATATTTGCCACGTGCGCGGGAGAGCTGACAAAAATGGCGAAAACTGCGGAAAATCTTCCTTGAAGCCGTGGACGAAGTTTTCTAGGAAAGGTAGATGATTTACACATCATCATCGCACTGAGTCTGTAGTCAGTATGATGTCAATACTCTTGGACAATATTGAACTGTGACTCGTTTGATCATTCGCCATCCATTCTTCTCGTTGGGGAAACTGTCGTTGGGGGATAATGTCGGTACCCCTTTTCGTTCACAGTCACTTGAATACTATCGGCTGATGATTTTAGAGAACATTCACGGACACTGCTTTTCCCGCATATACTATGCAATGATGATTGGTTGCCGAATTTTATATGCAGAACTGTGGCTCTGATATGATCTTTGAGAATAAAATCGAGTTCTCTTTCTCTATTTTAAATCATAAAATTTAAATCATGAATTTTTCGTTTGAAAATAAATTATGCACTTATTTAATCAGAAATATAATATGATAGGTTGAACAACACAAAATCACTTCCCTAAGGAAATTTGGCATGTCGATTTTCATCTCTCGTATCAGCTCTCATCGGTTAATTTAGGTAACCTTTTTACAGCTCACCATGTTTTTACAAAAGACAAGGACTGGGATAGTGCAGGGAGCTCCGGCAGTCTTGACAAATTAGACCCGTCTGCTTAATTTTGACGTTCCGATGTCGGTATGCAATACGCTTGTCAGAATTCCACCTCGGACTAAATACCACGTAAAGCTCCCATCACAGGTTAGAAACTTAGTATTTGCCTGATTCTTGTCAGTAAATTAAATTACGATGTATTTCTATTCTGAATAAAGGGAGTACGTAAAACCATACCACACATTTGTGAAGGGGGCAGGCGGTAATGATGTTATGTGATTAATTTTGAGGTAATTCTCTCAACTCCAAATGGTAATAAACAAACTTCTGTCAGCTTATAACACAGAGCATTTTTTTTTTCATTTCACAATTTTAGCAAAAGTGTGTATATGGTATATGTAAATTATTATTTTTGGACCAGCTAGTCACTATTCATTGTAAAGAATGTGTGCAGGGGTGTCAAGTATTGTTCAAATGACCATGGTATCTGGACAAAATCACACTTAACCTCTTTCACCCTCCCCCAAAAGGGAAAGCTGACCTCAACCAAAAAGGAAAAAAAAAAAATTACCTACCTACCGACCCAACTTCCTGAGGTAGGGTCGGGTTACAGCCAACAAACATATTTTTAAGGATGGCCTGGTCACCAGGACAATCTACTGCAGCTCACCGGTACGCGTCAGTTTCTTGAAAAACTGAATTTTATTTTGTGGTGTTTCGACACAGTTTGCAGGAAAGCGAGAAGTTGTTTTTTGAAACACGTCGGTCTTCAAACCCAACCATAGTGTTTCAAAATCCCAGACAGAGTGCCTTGTAAACCGTCAAGTTGTCGGAAAACCAAACATCGGTGTTTCGAAACACAAAAGTTTTAAAACCAGGCTGCAGTGTTTTGAAATACCGAAACCTGGTTTTCTCAAACCATGAAGTCGTGTTTCAAAACACATTCTTTTTACAGTGTACGGTCAACAGTTGAAAAGCTATCATAAAATGAATAGAACTTCGTGCTCTACAGTTTTAAAGCCATTCAATCGGGAATCAGGAGTTTGCACATTTACAGCATTTATGCCAGTTTACACCAATAATGGTAAAATACCCGTCCCCCTCCAGCTATGGAGAATGAAATGTTACTCTAAAAAGTGGATAGCTGGTGAAGGCAAACTGTATCGTTGTTCTAGAAAATTGGTCATTCATAATGTCAGAAGCCTTACAGCTTTCTTTAGCTTTACCACATATAAAGGGCATGGGATGTTTCGTTGTTCATAGAGTTGTTCCAGTTTCTCATTAGTGTTAAGAATGCGAAACGCGATACACAACATATACTGTTTCAATGGGTATATTCACACTTGTTGATACACCTGTTCTGTTATTAATACAACTATATTCAGACATTATAAAAAAGATAACCACTTCAAAGTGCATTCCTTCATATCCATCAAATATTACACATATATCCAATGTCCTCGATGTGAATAAACCAGACATAAGCGACGTCGGGAAGGATTCGTATCCGCCGCCATTGGATTTGAAAGAAAACCACATATTATTCATCGGACGTGTTCAGAGATACCTTTATAAAATGAAAAGGACGAAACCCTGACAAGATATACGATTACATTTCGAAACTGAATCTCCCGTTCTTGATAGCCTAAATATATTTCACGGGGTTCTCCATATTGTGTATCTAAACAGACTAGATCTGTGAAGAAAGTAGCGATTTCGATCAACGTCACGAAACAGTATTGTAGAAACTGGATGGACAAGGTCACACAAACGAACCCTTTCACTCTCAAGTTTGGAGATATATTCAACGCGATGACTGATAGCGATAGATCTTCGATAAAGGAACACATATCAAAGAAAGATTTTTGTCCATCAAGCATAATATATATATATATATTCTCTTCGATTTGAATAAGCCACAAAAGGCGACGTCGCGAAGGATATATATCAGCCATCTTCCCTAAGTTAATCTCGAATGATAGGCCTAATGCCGAAGGAGGCGAATCGAATTGGAGTCTCATGTTGCTAGATAGAAGCAATCACTAATTTTGAAGACGTAATCTTGACGAGACGAGATATACCTTGATTGTCGTCGCACACTGGGCGCCATCTTGATTGGGGCCATACATTATAGACTTTGGTTCATATTCATTTTGCACAATTTTGATTTTATGTCTTTAATCAAGGAATTTTGCGCATCTTCATACAAAGCGATAAGAATCATTGGGGGATGGGAATGTACGTATGTTGGGGGAAGGAACTATTTGGAACAGCAGATTGCACCCCATGTCTGACGATATAATCAAGAAAACCTGAATCAATCAAATTTCCAGAAATATATGTGTGTTATCAGTAACTGGTTCGTTCGCGTATGAATTCAGAATATAAGACAAAAGATTCATGTACCAGGGACATTGTCTGACATTTTGTCTGCTACAGGTTTGTTTACATAAAAGTCGGCCATGTGGCATGGCTACACACGGAATCGAGGCATGGCTGTTTGATTGGAACCATAAGCGGACGACTATTGAGTCTGAATTCACGTGGCGTCTTCAGTGCCTTCCTAGAAGATGGTCAAGATGACATATATTGGGGAAGACCTTTTGTTATATCGGGATATTTTTCCAAACGTGTCAGTCCGATGTATATGTTATCAATGTTCGTTGGGGGTATATTAACGGTAGATAATTGTAGCTCACCAATAATTGTTCATTCTCATTATATTCGGTGGTGGTGCCGCCATAGCTGTATATATATTCTATATGAACGCTGCGCGCGGTGGATTTTTTCGAGGAAATTTATTTTGTCACCTACCTGTGAAGATTAGTCTCCATAAAACCCAGTTGTAAACAAATCTCGGAGTCGTCGAGAGGCTCGCACGCGACTGGTAGCCATAGGCCCTACAAACGGCAGTTATTAGAAGTATGCAAAAAATCTGGCTAGTGGGAGAGAAATCCTATCTGGTCTGCCGGAGCGCCATATATGTAACTAGCTGCACATGCACTCACTAACGTCATGAAAATATCCGCCTCTGAGGCCGACTTCCTTAAAAAGACAGACGTATATCCAATGGTAGGACAGAAGATGTGGAGTTGTCGGCCGACACCGGCGTCTGTTTCGACTCTACAGAAGCCGAACGAGCGCAGATAGAGTGATTAATTTGAAGGATGCGCCTGCTCACAGGTTCATTGCAAAGGAGAGCAGATATAGACCTTGGGAAGACACTAACTGGCTTCAACAGCTTGAAACTTGACTGGTCTCGTCAAACACACCATCTCGACTTTCACTCTAACATCCAGGGTTTGCTGAGTGGAGGCTTCGAGAGAGAAAACCATATGGATAAACGCTACATGCATTTAAAATGGTACACAGAAAAGAAGCCACGGCGTACCTGCTAGATGGTTTATGCCGATCAGCTCCGCATGTTAACCGTAAACACTGGTAAAATCATTTCACTTCTGTAAATAATGCCACACGCAAACTGTGTTATGTTCCATTTGGGTTGAACGGGCCCTTATAGATTGTTCCCAACAGACATGTAGTATTTAATTTCGGTACATTATAGTTTTATCGGATTCATCAAAAACACAAAATTTAACTCGTAACTTGAAGGCTAAGAAATTACTTAAGTTTTTTCTTTGGAAATAGCAGATTCATGGAAAGCCGCAATATATATATATCGATTTTTCATAACCTTTTAGATTATTTTAGATACATTCCATCAAGCTACACTTTTCTGTTTAAGTAAAACTTAACTTTATAAAACCCCATCCATCATCATTCACCCACGTGTTATGTTTTAGTATTCAGAAAAAAAGCATTTTATTGGATTTTCCTCAAAAAGTAATCTACTTATTGTCACTTCCAGTGAAGGAAAACTCCCACTCAAAACATCAGCATCGGTTTTCTAAATGCCCGTGTATCCTTTTCCATCGAATTTTTAAATGATGAAATTGGGGAAATTGAAATATACAGCCGGAGTTCAGGACGTATATAACAATTATGCAAAATTACAGATATTAGAGTGAAGTGTCGAAATATGGGGTCTCTATACATAACCCCATGCTTTATATAAAAATAGACCAAGGTGTGAAAAACACTTTGGGTGAAACGAGAAATAAACGGTTTACCTCCAAACAAAATACATCAGCTTATATATATATTCTCGTCGTCAAATTAGTAAATTTGTGCAATTTTATACCTTTGCCGGGCGATTCAAAATCCAACGTAACTGTCCGTTCATCCCGGCACACAGAGATGACGCAGAGCTTCTTTCTCAATTCTGATTGGTCAGTCGCGACACGCCTCCTGCAAGAGAGGTCAAACACTGATCAACTGTCCGGGATGAACGGACAGTTACGTTGGATTTTGAATCGCCCGGCAAAGGTATAAAATTGCACACATTTACTAATTTGACGACGGGAATATATAGAGTGACACTTGTAGAATATGCTGATGTATTTTGTTTGGAGGTGAACCGTTTATTTCTCGTTTCACACCTTGGTGTATATTTATATAAAGCATGGGATTATGTATAGAGACCCCATATTTCGACACTTCACCCTAATACCAGCGCCCCCCCGCCCAACAAAACTCTTGTTTTGAGGTCCTGTATTTTACACAGTGATCATGACGGAATTGCCAGGGGCTATTATGCCTTTTGTATAAATCATGACTGTTTCCTTAATCGCCGTCTTTCAATATAATCAACCATGGTAAATCGGTCTCCAGGCGATGCCAAATACCATTCCATTTCTTGGTTGAGATGCCAATCTTTCGATAAGGTTGTCATACTGCCCTCGCGATATTAGATCATCCGAATTCTTTGGGATGCAGCTGGTTTTAAATGTGATAGGGTTATATCTATTCTAGGCAGACAGCTGTTTCTGTTCAATCACCGGCCTCTTCCACCGTCAAACCTCCGCCTTCACATACACGGACAAATCTTCTTCACGAACATATGGACCTACGCCTACAGTGTTTAGCAGAGCTATAGCATTCTCATGCTACAAAAAACATAGTTATATACGACCTAATTGTCTGTTATTTTTCAAGCAAAATATACAGTTACCATTCCAAATGATTAAAAAAACGAAAACGTAAATTTTTTTTTCTTCATTTTCTAAGGTTATGATTCATTTTTCTTACAGTTATTTGAATTTCTCATTGAAAATATGTATGTGATAAACCTGTACATTAGCGGTATATTCGTATTTCAATGGGTACTCTGATTATCAAATCATAAAACTTTTCTAGAGAACGCAGAGGTTTACACGATGAGAGCTGGAACTGTTAAACATCACTTGTGCGCGTAGAATTTTATACGCGAATATGCGACTCTTTCCCATCTTATTCATCTTCTTTTTTTTTGCCATGACGCCAAGCGCATTCACCGGATTTGATGGAAACCTCGCATAGTCCTAATGGGACATCATATCAGACACATGTCTTTATAAAGCTGAAAATAACTCAATAATTTGACAAGAGAGACAAATACGATTTTGACGTACTGAACTATATATCATTATGTTCTCGTCAGATCCGTATATCTCTGCCAGGTACTGTTCTATCAAAAAAAAATCATTTAGTAAACTAAGTATAATGGATCACAGTCTCGGTTTGATAGTGACCGTTCAGTTGAACAACATATAAGTTATACGGCCCCTAGCCCTTGGTTAAGCGGTATTAGATTTAAGCAGCGAGACACTGAAGCAGACCCTTCACGAGATGATAAGAATAACCCGTTTTCTTCGTTTATCCCGAGAATATAGGGTCGACTTGAAGACTATCAATCCCACTTTGAAGTTCATTTTTTCAGAAGACACATCCAAAATGTGAAAATTCATTTTTGACATTTGAGACAAGGGTCAGATTCGACATTCACTAGTACTTTCACAAGGATTGGGGCAAATTAACCAGGTATTTTTGGGTGTCAAATTCTATTTGGACCCCAATCTTAATAAATTAATATTCTACCAATGCTCCTCAATCGTATATATCGCTATACGCACAAGCGACATATCCAAATGCGGAAGCAGATAGGATTTAATTTTAATTAGATTGTTTTGACCCAAATATTTTGGGTCATTTTGACCCAGCTATTTTGGGTATGCCACGTCTATACCCAATCCGTCTGACGGCGTATCCAGCTCTCGTCCATAAAGAAGTCAGCGCGTCCATAATCGACGATAATCTTATTCACGACACACGATTAGTATCAAAATGCAACCAGACTTTCTCAAAATATAAAATCCATATTCATGGTTCTTCCAACTGTCAATAGTTTTCAATGATGCGGACAAGTCCCAATATTAATACATACCACTGAATAATATTAATAGATACCACTGACTAATATTAATACGCACTGACCAATATCAGTACGTACCACTGACCAATATTGATACATACCACTGACCAATATCAATACGCACCACTGACCAATATTGATACATACCACTGGCCAATATCAATACGTACCACTGACCAATATTGATACATACCACTGGCCAATATCAATACGTACCACTGACCAATATTGATACATACCACTGACCAATATCAATACGTACCACTGACCAATATTGATACATACCACTGACCAATATTGATACATACCACTGGCCAATATCAATACGCACCACTGACCAATATTGATACATACCACTGACCAATATCAATACGTACCACTGACCAATATTGATACATACCACTGACCAATGTCAATACGCACCACTGACCAATATTGATACATACCACTGGCCAATATCAATACGTACCACTGACCAATATTGATACATACCACTGGCCAATATCAATACGTACCACTGACCAATATTGATACATACCACTGACCAATATCAATACGCACCACTGACCAATATTGATACATACCACTGGCCAATATCAATACGTACCACTGACCAATATTGATACATACCACTGACCAATATCAATACGCACCACTGACCAATATTGATACATACCACTGGCCAATATCAATACGTACCACTGACCAATATTGATACATACCACTGGCCAATATCAATACGCACCACTGACCAATATTGATACATACCACTGACCAATATCAATACGCACCACTGACCAATATCAATACGTACCACTGACCAATATTGATACATACCACTGGCCAATATCAATACGTACCACTGACCAATATCAATACGTACCACTGACCAATATCAATACGTACCACTGACCAATATTGATACATACCACTGACCAATATCAATACGCACCACTGACCAATATTGATACATACCACTGGCCAATATCAATACGTACCACTGACCAATATTGATACATACCACTGACCAATATCAATACGTACCACTGACCAATATTGATACATACCACTGACCAATATCAATACGTACCACTGACCAATATTGATACATACCACTGACCAATATCAATACGTACCACTGACCAATATTGATACGTACCACTGACCAATATCAATACGTACCACTGACCAATATTGATACGTAACACTGACCAATATTAATACATACCACTGATCAATATCAATAAATTCCACTGACCATATTAACACGTACCACTGACCAATTATATTCTTCACTCAGAATGGAGAAAATGAACCACAAAGCAATCAATGCGAAGATCCACTTATTATATTTAGTTACAACATTGCAAATATAGACCATTTCCGCCTTTATCCATAGCATCTAAAGCCATGATATTCTGTCGTTCAAAAAAAATATCATGTAGGCCTATATCAGGCGTAGAATCCGACCGTCGACGGACATCAGCCGTTTTTCATACCTGACCTGGGGTCATTTACCCATCTAAAGATACAAGGTCCTTTCGTCTTGCTGGCATCACAGGTCAATTGTAAAGAAATTACCGTCTGTTAACCACCGTATAGTTATAAAGTTTATTGTCCGAATACATATTGAAAAATGTAGAAGATACAAGTCAGCTTAATAACACTGTTGTAAAGTGCCTATAGACAAGAGAGAATTGACGCGAAAATTATTTTGTGGAGGACGCCTGAATATTGAATGTTCCATCTGATGCCTATAATTATCCAAAACTCGACCATGAAGGATTACATCCATATTTTATTATTATTGCATAATCCCTGTAGATTGGCAATTATTAGAATTAATTTAATTGATTTATCATTACTTGGATATTTTCTATACCGTTTATCACACGGATACATTACAGTATATAATAGTAATTTGAAGGGGGCGTAAGCGGTGTTTGGACCAGAACTGGAACCTCGATCTAGTATTATGTGCTATGCTTCCTGCTTGTCGTCTCAAATCTTGACCATTTGGCACTTAATTAACAAGTGTTTTGTTTAGCTATGATGGTCACTGATCACTTCGCAATACTGTGTTCATGTTATTACTTAACTCAAGTGCCTTACCAGAAAACATCAACCTTGACCAATCTTCTGTTTATTCAGACTGAACTATCATGCTCCTTGTACAGACTGGCACTGCATGGCCAGGAATACTGTAGCTCTATTGAACTCTATTGTATAAAAGGAAACAAACAAGTTGTATCTTTAGTTATAGTACCATCACGACTCAGGTGTGTGTATCTATTTCTTCATCGATAAGGACGATATTACAGAGGTTTTGTCAGCAGCTTATTTGTTTGACCAGCTTTGGAGACGAATAAATTTCACGTCGTATTCTACAACTTTAAATTGACTCAGAGTGTTGAAATCCTAAAGCAACAGTGGGTCAAAATCTGGAATCGTCTGCGGTTATGTAGATATGACCCCTAAAAGCCTACACTATGGAAATCTTCAAGTGTCTATGGAACCATGCAAGATCCTATATCATTTGGACTGTTCGATTATGGAATTCTAATAAAGACATATAGTGCCACAATGACTTTCCAAGAACAATAGAAACTTCTTGGCATAACCAGAACAGATTCGTGATTGTGGATTGGAGAAACCTCTATACTGTGCTTTTGGCCGGTGCACGGGTATCAAATAACTGACTGAATTTCTCGTAACTTGTGTCTAATTCCGCGTAACTTGGCTCTAGGGACCGTTTAAATATCATGTGTTTTACATCTTTATGGTGTTCAAATGAGCATTCACAATCACAGCGTGACTGAGATACATATACTCTGAAAAACGACTGAAAAAAGATTAATGGTCAGTGATTATGATTCTATGTAAAGAACATCATCTTATCTCTCTTGTAGGAAAACAATTGTGTTTTTGTTTTTATTATTTTATTTGCATACACATTTGTAATTGGTGCTAACTGTCATAATAGGTATTTCGATTATTGACGCGGAAATTCTTTTATGGACGAGTGCTGAATATTGAATGACGGATCTGACGCTTGCTAATTAAATAACTTTTCTGGGGTTATCCAGGAGTATATAAAGATGGTTCAGTGTGGACTATCCCTCATATTGGATATCGTTCAGAGTTTTGCTTCAGCAGAGATATCCCGTATCCATAGGGATTACTGATCAATCATTACTGCATGGCTGATGTCCAACCCAGACAAATGAATGATACTGCACACCTGATATCTGAAGGCATACGAACATATTTGATCTCTCGTCGTTGTATCGCTTCGCAAGGCTGGTCTGTAAGTGTTGCTTGGATTCGACAAATTTTCCACGAGCTACTACTACTACTACTGTATGAGTTCTATTATCCCTACCCGAAACATTCCAAAGTTACTTTAGATGTTCACATAATATGGTGAAATTAACAACAAATTCAGTCTGATTATCTTTAAAGTGACTGCAGTAATTAATCTACAGTAAAAGGATACATCCCAGCTAAAATGAATGTGGATGTCTTAACTAAACAGTTTCTTTTTTTATTCGAGAACAATTTATTCTTACATAACTAACATAGATGATGTGCAAACTATTAGCACAATGTTTCTTTTTACCTGTCTTTCATGTAACGATGTTTTTACTTCTCGCTGATATAGCTCCTTCAAGATATCCGAGCAAATATGTACCGACAACTGTGAAGACTTCAAACAAATAATTATCAGCCAATTCCCTATACTTGGATGTTGACATGGTTCCAGATGATGTTTCACATACGATCAAAGTTGTCAAATGGGGAAATGATTTGTTAGGTTAGTTTCGAACTCATCATATTATTTTTGGATGGTTTGTTTGTATGAGAATGTTCATCCTCGCTAAAACCAGGGGTATCTCTATCCTAGATACCCCTGGTACACTTGGGTACTGTATCGTGTTCAACGAAAACACAGCTGTAACGCAACATCCTACAAAAATTGACCAATCAGATCACTTGTTTACTGTGACCATGGCGACCGTGACAAGAGATTCGAAACACCATAGCTTGTGGGATACCCGGTGGCAGCTAAATCCGCACATTTTCAACAACCATTAACATTAATAAATATAAAGGAAAGATAGTTTAAAACAAAATCTATTTGAAGAAAAAATATACCCATTCATCTATCATCAAACATCCAACAAGCCAGGCAAATGTAGAAAGCACTGAAACTTTAAAGGCGGTCCGCGATGTCAGTGTATTCGACCTGACCTACCAACTGAAGGACTCGAATTGGGTGAAATAACGCACGGATTTCTATAAAATTTCGCTGATCTGTCCATTAATATTTTATCGTTATGCATGCTTGGTTTAAATATTTTACATTCGGTATCAGTGAATAGTTTGGCACAGAAAGTGAAACCCTAACGTATTTTGTCATCAGCGCAGCTTTTTTCTAGGCCAAGAGCTCACATGGCTGAAATCATTACTGAAAGTGGGCGGAACGTGGTCTGCCATGTAAAATGATCAAGGTTTCGCCTTTGGCCCAAAAGGAAACCTTGACGTGGTGAAGATGGGGATGTTAAGTCGCACAGTATAGAATATATGTTTTAGCCCCACTCAAGCTCAAGGAATTCGGCACTTACATCGTCGACATAGATAGCCCATAGATCTGTTCGACAAATGAACACGCTAAATGCATGAGGCAGGTTAATCGGAGTTATTTATCAGTCGCAATGGGGGACTTGCACAATACCAAGTTCTGTCATTGTCACTTCCTTTTTCTCAATTTTTGCACTGTTATCCAGTCAGCTGACAGAACTAACACTTCCGGTTTATCTTCTGGTCCTATTGTGCAAGTCTCCCATTGATCTCCAGCAAGGTTAAAATGACCTGTCGACCTCGACATATCGATATACTACTATGGTATTCGGACTTCGTCAAAGTGGTATTGGGGTCACTGTGCCTAACATAGAAGAAGAAAAAAGTCAAATAGATCATCTGACGACCATTGGGGGTGGACCTTGTCCGGATAGATATGGGGTACCATTGGGGGTGGACCTTGTCCGGATAGATATGGGGTACCATTGGGGGTGGACCTTGTCCGGATAGATATGGGGTACCATTGGGGGTGGACCTTGTCCGGATAGATATGGGGTACCATTGGGGGTGGACCTTGTCCGGATAGATATGGGGTACCATTGGGGGTGGACCTTGTCCGGATAGATATGGGGTACCATTGGGGGTGGACCTTGTCCGGATAGATATGGGGTTGGCGAAAGTGAATTCAAAGAGCAAAAAATCTAAAAAGGGTAATTGACACCCAATTGGAGGCAGGAATTTTAAATTACAGGTACATGTAGTAAAATATGTGAGTCTATCGGTTGTCACCGAATCAGTACTTGTGATAGTATTAGAGGGCGATCCCAGAAGGAAGGGAAGGTGAAAAAGGTACGTCAACCCCACTGGAGGTAAAAAAGATGAACTTTGTCCGGCCACAGTTTTGTTTGAAAGGTTGTGAATCTTTGTCAGGATAGCTGTAGTGTCAATGGTGTTGACATAAAGGAAACAAAACAGAAAAATACCATCAAACGTACATTTTAGGTCGGAAGGTTGAAAGAAATGAAACTGGGCCTTTATTATGATCCGCATCTGGGAAATTGAAATATACATTGACATACTGTAATATGTGCACGCAAATATGTCGCCATTGTAAGATGTCCAGGATTGTATACGAGGCAGAGTCCAGGGTAGGACAAGGTACAGCGGTAAGAACGGGCACATCCCCGTCCACAAGCTTTACGCTACTTCATATAATGCCAAGTATGATCACTTTTAGCCTGTTTAACTGGTCCATCTCCCATCGTGTAAATCTCTGCTCTAAAAAAGTTTTAGGATTTGATAATCATGGACGATAAATTTCTTCACACGTACAGGTAACGTGAATTTATACGCTGTATCAAGGAACATTTAAAGTGAGTTAAACTTCTACTACTACCTTATCTACGTACCGTATTTCTTCGAATGTAGTTGTTGTCGTTAGAAATGTGCCTTTGTACTTCATGAGAGATAAATAAATATGGTTTTTCGCCACACTCATTACACAAGCGGAGAGATATCTGTCAAACATTATACAACACTTCACTTAATACTAATTGTTTTGACAGCCGACTCGACACCCTTTAAACTTATTAGCTCACTTTAAACATAGACCACCGAATGTCTGATTAAATATAAATAGTTCGTGAATAAACAAGTGACCTCTGAAGAAATCATCTTTATCCCTGACTTGCAGGGACGAAAATACTGTTGAGAATCAAAGTAAGCTCCATAAAGACCAGAGTTAAGCTATATACCACCTGTCCAATGAGAACGCGAATAATTAGATGATAGCATATGAAAACAGACTGGATTCTTAATGGTACCAATAAAGCTACAAATATACACATATCTCGAAACTTGCGGCACTCTTATGATTAAAAGACATTACGCTACACCTAACAGGCGCCCAGGGATATTTTTATGATTCAATGAATTTTTTTTCTACAAGAACAGAGAAGACTGCAGAACTGTAATAACCATGATAAACCAGATGCCATGAATGTTTTGTATCTCACTAGTGTAAACATGTTACGTGACAGAGTAGCTCAGATTGTCCACAGCGTACGACTACACTGTAAAAAGAGGAAACATGTTTAACGTTTCATTTTGAGATGGTAACATGTTAGATGCTTCATAATGCTACATGTTTCGCCCTATTTTCCCACAAAAACATGTCTCATAGACGTAACGATGCACCATTTGAGGGTTGTGACATGTTTCACTCGCGTTGCCGTCTCACTTTAACGGTCCGAAAAGCTGTTTGAAACATCAACGCTGAAACACGTGCAATGGAGTTGCAAGACGACATGTGTCAAGAAAAGCGGAGTACAAAAGGGATAGTGCTGTCTGATGCATGGAATGAGATACCAGGTCGTCTCCACACAGTTCTAGTCGTATCTCCGAAATGCATTACGACAGAGACCTTTAGCAATTTGCAAACAAAGATATGATTACCACTGGCTTCCAGATATTTATTTCTGGTCTTTAGCGACCCGGAGGATATATGTCGGTATTGTGCATTAATAGACTGAGCGTTTTAATTGAATTATTTGCATAACAATTTAACTCAACCAGGACCAAGGGTATTCATTCCACCCGTCTCCTTCCAGATATGTCTTTGCTCACTGAGATATAGAAGTCTGAAACTTCTCACAACATAAACTCAAATAAAAAGTGTAAAAAAAACAACAACAAAAACAACAAAAAAACAAACAAACAATAAATTTGCAATATGGCCGCTTCACAGTTACGTCATATTCCAAAATTTTGTAAGATTTTCCCAGCCCAAATTTTGACTCTTCACTGGAACCCTACATGGCCGACATTTTGAATTTAAGAGTATTCGCTCAAAACATATGGTCATATTACGACACACCAACAAAATGCATAGCAATGTTGCCAGAATAAAAGTGACACTTATGGGGCACTAATGCAAGCAACACTGAAAAAACAACAACTGTGTTCTCCGTGTGATCAAAGCTACATCCAGTATTTTGAATTGTGAATGTGTAGCGCATCAGGAGATTTTTTTTTAACAGAGTCAATACGATTGCATACGTCATTACAGCGTTGGACGGGATTCGGCCTTAGTGGCCTATATAAACCAGAAGGAAACAGAATGGACATTAGTTTTCATACGTATGGGAATATTGAATAGTGTTTAGTGTCAACAATGTTTCTACTTCATCCCACAATGTGATCACTGTTGCAAAACTCGAGACGAATCCAGCCCTCCAGCCCTGATTTGGTGTACGGACATTTCCCCCAGTGGACATTTCCCCCAGCGGACATTTCCCCCATGGGCATTTCTCCCAGTGGGCATTTCCCCCAGTGGGCATTTCCCCCAGTGGACATTTTCCCCAGTGGACATTTCCCCCACCCTATATTTTTATGTTATTTTGAACATAGCTTTTAAATAATTTATCAATAACACAAATTATGTTATATATTTTTTTATTTTCTATATAAGGATTTCCACATATGTTTTACGATAAATGAGTCACATAGTGATAAAATATTTTCTCACATCACAGCGGTCAAATGCAATGTGATACACCCATGTGATACAAAACCTGTATCACAACCTTACAGTTTGTTAGCTATATTTTTGCTTATTTTTTAACATTATTTTGATATGAGAAATAAATTATAATACTCGTTGTCATTTATCTGATTTTTATCACACTCGTTTGATAACACCCATATGAAACTCGCTAAAGCTCGTTTCATATGGGTTTTATCAAACTCGTGTGATAAAAATCAGATAAATGACCACTCGTAGTGATAATCTATATATACATATACACAGTATCAATATTATGCAATCGTATAGCACATTTTAAAACAATATAAATGATGTATGCATGAAAAAAGCATAACATTAACTGTTCGTAGGTCGATGTCATGAAGCCATTTGATGAGAATAAAACTGAACTAAAGTGAAAACTGAGTGAAAACTGAGGTAAAAAATAGAACAAAATTATATTGTTTAAAAATACATTTTTATTCTGTGATATGTTTTCTTAAAATGTTAAAACGAATATTATATGTTATGATATTGTGATCCATATTATTGTTTAAAAATGTGCTATATAATATATAACGTGCTTTCTCGTAAAACTTATTGTAAAATATGTGCTATATTGTTTTGAAATGTGCTATAAGACTGTATGATGCTGCTATATACTGTGTATATGTATAATATCTTATCACTATTTGACTCATTTATCGTAAAACATATCTAGAAATCCTTATATCCTTTTTATAGAAAATAATTTTTTCCAAATTATTTGAAAACTATGTTCAAAATAACCTAAAAATATATGGTGGGGGAAATGCCCACTGGGGGAAATGTCCATGGGGGAAATGTCCGCTGGGGGAAATGTCCACTGGGGGAAATGCCCTGGATTCCCTGATTCCCTGATCCGTATTCCATACCCCAAAATGGAATGAAATTTCAGCCGCCCCAAAACAGAAATAGTTACTCGCGAGTAGCATGTCAGGAAAAACAACAAAGAAAATATCATTCAGCAATTCCATATTTGTAGGCCTAAGTAATACAGTACCCATGTTCAGAAATGCTTCCAGTGTGCCGGATTAGATCTGGGATACAATATGGGATAATACTTTATCATAGATTAGACAATGTCGTGTCAACGGACCAATATGGCAAGTTGAGTAAATTATCTTGAACTTTTTAAGTCTGAATCAGTGATATAAATGAATCAAACCTTGAGCACATTATTGTTTTATGAACAATTTTTACTCTGTGGTAACGGGGTTCACTTCAGGGATTCAGATGTACCAATCATGCATCTGTTTGAAATCATTATTAGGTTTGAGTTAACCTGAGGAGCAGTCCGTTTTATGTGTTTCTGTATATGGTTATTGTTTTGTTCATACATGTTCCTGAGTTTGGCTTTCAACGAATATAAGAGAATAAAACTTGATGTATGTTGATTTTTGATGAATGTTTTCATTTCAGTACCGGTATCATGTACATGCCAGTCTGACAGTCTCCTGGAACACGTAATGGGATGTAGACTGTTTTGAAACACTTCCAAGTTTGAGACATGTACAGATCCGTTTCACTTGTGACATGTCTCAAAAGTTGGGACAAAGTCATGTTTGGGCTTAGACGTTTCATTTTGAAACATGTAGTCGGCTCTAACATGTTTCAGCTTGAGACATATACACACAACACGTTTCAACATGCAGAACATCACATGTTTCAAACGAACACGTGCTTATTGAAGACATATCTCATATTAAGACATCATTAACTCATATGAAAAAGACACGTGTTGCAATTTGATACATGAAGCCGTTTTAATATGAAACATATACTTACTCACTTGTCCCAAAAGTTGGGACAAAATCATGTTTCATTTTGAGACGTTAAACATGTCACCAATTATTACAGTGTATAATACGGGTCAATAATCACTAATAATTCACAAAAAAGTGGATCTGTTATTTCCTTTGTTTCTCCAGGAGAGAGTTTTGAACTTGTTCAAGTAATATTTTTCTGCATATTCATCTCGATATGTGATGATATATCCTGGACGTCTGTGATATTCTCGACATACATTTCTGGTAGAGAGCAACCTATAGATTTAGTCTCATCAATCACGGTGATAGCCGACATTTCCAATTGTATCTCTGTCCCACCTTCGTACAAATGTAGAACGGAAGGAACATTTTGCATGATTCCATGATGTTCCATTGGTTGAAGTTTTGTTTGACATGGATGATCAGCACGTGATCGTTAATGCATGAATGAAAGGACATACCGATTCTATTGTCAGGTTGTGTAGTCATAGACACCTACTATAGCCCTTTCATTTTTCCGACTATTTCTCCCGACTAGATTAACGATATTAATAATAAACATCACAGGTGTAATTTTAAATGATTACAAATTACAACAGCGTAGCATAAAAGTACCAATGGATAAAATATTTTGTCAAGCATAACTGCATGGTGAAAAGGTTACATGCATATTAATTGTGAAGAAAAGACATCTATATATATATATAGTAATAATAGTTGATTAAAAAGCGAGTAGATATGTTTAGGGGACAAATAATGGTCCCCGGATGACACCGGGAACGCAGGGCGAACAAAAGACTTACACTATAGGAATTGGCGACATGTTTAACGTCTCAAATAAAACATGATTTTGTCCCAACTTTTGGGACATGTGATTACGTACATATTTCATTTTGAAACTTCATGTTCAATTTGATATAATCTTCATATGTGTTAATGAGTGAGTGAATAGAATGTAACGTCCCTTTCAACAATATTTCAGCTATATCGTGACGAACCAACTAAGCACCACCCAGCCAAGTTGCGTTCCTGCTACTTCACTCTCTACAACAACCTTTAGTACCTTGTACCTTTAGTATCTGTATTTGGTAGGATTCTACTGGTGGGCCGCCCTCTGTACTCTCTAAACAAACTTGAGTGAACTGTAACTCAAGTTTGAGTGAACAGGTACATTTCACTCAAACTTGAGTTACGTTTCACTCAACTTGAGTTACTTTTCACTCAACTTGAGTTACTTTTCACTCAACTTGAGTTAAAACCACTCAAGTTCATTCAACTTGAGCCGGATCAATTTCCATTCTCATGCTTGAGTGAATGTCACTCAAGTTGAGTGCATTTAACTCAAGTTGAGTGAAGAGTAACTCAAGTTGAGTGAAAATCTCACTCAAGTATTGAGTGGGATCAATTGGTCGATACTTGGTGTAAGAACGCATTGTTGAGGCTTTTGTTGAGGCTTTTGTGCAGCTGAAAAGGGTCACGTCTAGACGCATTGTTGAGCTCAGACAGGCTATTGTAGGCTTTGTCTCGTGCGTTCTTACACCAAGTATAAACCGATCAATTTCCACTCTTACTTGAGTGAAAGTTCACTCAACTCTTGTTAGAGCGCATAGAAGAAATCTTTGAACATGTTGAAGCAGCATGAATGTCTATGAATCATGTCGTCGTTAAACATGTATCCGTTTGAAACATGTGAGATTATGCACAGTGAAACATGTGTTGTATGTACATGTCTGGATGAAAATGAAACGTCTTAGCCCAAACATGACTTTGTTCCAACTTCTGGGACTTGTCGCAACCGAAACGGGTCCGAACATGTCTCAAACTTGGAAGTGTTTCGAAATAGTCTATCTTCCATTAAATGTTTCATCAGTGCGCCAGATCCCTGTGAAAGAAACTGAAATACACGAAACATTTAGTAAATTCACCATACGTCAGTTTTTTATTCTCTTATCTTCGATGGAAGTCAAACTCAGGTATAAACCAACAATAATCATACAGGCAGGAAACATATATAACATGCAGACAGGCTTGCTCCTCAGGTTAATAATGAATATCATAAATCCAGACAGATACATGTTCGGTACATCATAACTCCTGAGGAGAACTCATTTATCATAAGAGTGCAAAATTTTCATGACAATAATATCCTCAAGTTTTGGTGAACTATATCACTGATTCACACTAAACTTGTACATTTACATTCAGATATTAACCAAAATGATAGTTTACTTAAGTTGCCACAATGGTCTGTTGACATGACAAAGCCTGATCCAGCACACAGGAAGCAGTTCTTAATAGGGGTACTATATTATATACAGATATCGACCATATTTGATTATTTAGATACATGAATGTCTGTGACTTGTATATGATTTATTATCTGCTCGCGCCAAATATCTCTGGCGCGACTGTCGTTGAAATTCCATTCCGTTTCCAGGAATGGAATACGGATCACAGGTGATTATTAAAATCATGGAGGCCTGGGCTCGTATCGAGTTGTTGCAACAGTGATCACAACCAGGGAGGAAGGAGGAACATTGTTTCACACACCAATAATATTCAATATTCTCATAAAGATGAAAAACAATTTCCCCTCTCTTCTCTTGGTTCGGTGTCATTTCTGTCACAAAATGGCCGAATCCGGTGAAAGGCTGTAATCATTTATAAAGCAATCGTATTGACTAGGTCCAAAAAATCTCCTGATGCACTACACACATTAAAAATACTGGATGTAGATTTGGTCGCATAGAGAGCACAGTTGTTGTTTCTTCCACGCGAACTCTCATTGGTGGCCCATCAATGTCAGTCTTTTTTTTATATGCTCTGTATTTTGTTGGTATGTATTTTTAACGAGATTACTCTTAACCCTACCAAACATGCAGGGGCATCATGCCCTCACCCCGTACCAAAACGTTCCACACTATTATATCTCCGATACAACAAAACATTAGGAGTTGACACTGTGTCATTTTAAAGCGTATTATTTTTGGGTCTGTTTGTCCCTATTTGCATACCCCTCCAAGAAAAGGATCATGGGTAAATGGTGATAATGTAGGGTATATGAAAAGTAGAATTTTTACATTTTTCTTCCAGATTTTGCTTTTTTTTTGTGTGGATAAAATAGTGAATGAAGTATTTTATTTCACATCAGATAATTCTTTCGTAATGTACTATGTAGTTTACTTCGGAGAACGTAGCACAAATAAACAGAATGGAAAATCTGACCGAAAAATCGACCAAAAATTCATATTTAAATTATGACGTAACTGTACAATTTTCAAAGCGCCCATCCTGCAATTGGATATTTTGCACTTTCTAGTTGAGCTTGACGCCAAGATATATTGTGGGAGGTTTTAGGAGTAAAAAAAACAATTAGTGGGGAGGAGGCGTTTCTTCCCAGGCCTGCGCAGGCCTCAAATACCCTAGGCCTGGAAGAGTTATATTATGATGCAAATAATTAAATTGGTCAGTCTGTTAATCCTCGTTACCGTCAGATATCTTCACGATCGCTAAAGACCAGAAACAAAAATCTGGAAGCCAGTGGTAATCATATCATATCGTTGTTGTTGTTGTTCCATGCATCAGACAGCACCATCCGTCTTTTCTCCTGTGTTCCTGTGACCATATTCATTTTATCAAGCCAATTTCTACGTTCCCACCTCGAACCTGCCTTGATTTATCTGACCACCTTCAGTGTTCAAAATCCGAGGTGTAAATTTCACCTAAGAAGGAAAGACGAACCAATCAGAACCTACACGTCGATTGTGTGTAGAGTGACATCATCCTCCAGTAGCGGCGTCATTCCTCCTAATATGGTGCTTGTATTGGCCCAATATATAAGTCAGTCAATCAATGACGATCTTCAATGACACATTTCGAAATTCAAATGGTTTCGCGGTCAGTGACGTCTCCTGTCTATTTATAAGTTCTTTGAACATTGAAGGAGGCCAGATATGTCAAGAGAAGTTCGAAGTGGGAACGTAGAAATTGGCTTGATAAAAGAAGATGCCTGAGACATGTCACCTTTACAACTCGGCTGTACGTGTTTCAGCTTTGATGTTTCAAACAGCTATTTTGGTCATTATAGTGAAACGGCAACGCAAGTGAAACATGTCACAACCCTCAAATAGCTGTATCCTTACCTCTTTGAGACATGTTTTCATGGCGAAACATGCAGGATGAAACATGTAGCATTATGAAGCATCTCATATGTAACCTCTTTTTACGGTGTACTGTTGCCCGATATAGTTAAGAAAAGGATATAATGATTAAAATGAAGATACGCATATTGGATAAAAGCAGATGCATGCGAAAGGCAGTTAGCAAGGGTTTAACTTATGTACAAGCAGCACATTTACAGGAATCCATACCTTTCCACGAGTTTTATCAATTTCTTGAAAGAAACAAAATTTTCAGCTGTCCTGAAATCATTTGGTAAGTGATTCCAGATTTTTCACATGCAAAACCAAACGAATTTGTGCCATACCTTGTTGTGGAATCTCGAGCTTTCTCCAGGAGATTTGTATATCTGAAGGAATAAGACGACGACTTTACTATAACCAGATCGTGTAGGTACGATGAACTCAGCTTAATAATTGTGATTTTATTTCATGTCTACCTAATTGGGTCAAGTTTGTGCGTGATACTGAAAGCTTTCTGGAATAAAAAATATTTAATAAAAAACAAACTCTGCATATTAACAATTTTTAAAACTTCAATTGACATGTTACTTCAGTCGTCTTAGCTGGAGAGACAGTATTTTCGCTTTAATGAGACGACCTTCGTAATCAGATTTAGAATCGTCAAAAACAAAACGCAGGGCCCTTTCTTATATTCTCCCCAGCTTTTTTTTACTACTGTTACTGGTAATATGCCACACAAACGGACAGTAATTAAATAGGAAAATATGAAAGAGTAGAAAATACAATGTTTACTCTTGAGATTGAGCATCTGTTGAGATGCTCTATTACATAACTGCGAGATATGTTTACCAAAATTTAATCTAAAATCAATATCAGCACCCAGTAGTCTTACATATTCCTCACAATGAATATCGACATCGTTTACACTAAATACTGGATTCGTTTTCTTTCAAAGAAGGAAAAGAGGTTAATTTTTCCAATGCTGGCATGTTGTAATGCTGGCATGTTGTAATGCTGGCATGTTGTAATGCCTCATGTTGAAATGCTTCATGGAAAAAAATATATAAACCCAAATCTAGCCAATGTCAATGTGAATAAAAACTGATAAACAATAACGGCGGCTATCTTTTCTAATTTAAAAACTATCCGCTGCCATATTGTCCCCGTTGGCTGTTCCTCAACATCAAGTGTTCCCTGTTTAAATGTCACTTATTGGGGTAAGACGCGTATTCTTGGAATTGTTCCATTCGGTCAATACTATAGGAACATATAGACTCTAAATGCTTTATGTGCATTGCGTCTCATCAAGGTCAAGTTGGTCACATCAGTGTATTGTGGAGTTAAATGAGATTTAAAAAGTATTGCGAATTGTCCCGATGCAACAAGCACATCTGCGAAGACTATATGTTATAGATGTTCCGTGTTTAAAGTCACAACCAAGGCATGGAAGGATTTATCGGAACTCTGGCAAAAGCAGCATTTGATAGCAGCAGTTCTCTGAAACGTCAATGATAATGTGCTATTACACCTATTACACACTGATAACCGTGCAATTATTACACGATTTAGCACGGTTAATAACTTTGTGACGTATGAAATCTACACCCGTGATCTTGACACACACAGGTGTTCACTCAGGAAAATCCATTTCACAGGGCGGGTGATAAATTGCAGGACAAAGTCTCGTCTGCTTGTATAATCGATTAAACAAATAGAATGGATACCCTGCAAGTAGGAACTTTAGTTTATTTTAAAGGCAGAAAGTGTATTGGGACATACGAGTGTACACAATAAGAAACAGATCAACAGGAGAAACAAGACAAGTTCATGAGAGACGCAGATGATGAATCTCTTCTTGCTGTTTAAAATGAGACACAACACGAATGTTATCAGCTGAACAAAGGTAGATTTTTCTCCGCTGACGATGAGACATTAAGAGATCTGGCTAACAAACGAAATGAGCCAGGGACCGACAGGCAATACGATAGGAAATACGGATATTTAAAGTTATCAAATTCGTTTTATATTATAATCAAGTCTTATAAATAAATATATCTAAGGATTACCCGTTACACCAACCATTGCTTGAGATCAACAACTGCCACGCTTCTGCTTGAGGCGGGTGTGTCTATCATTGATGTGATGTCGGTTACAGGCCACGGAAATTACAAACATTTGATTTCACATCTGTTCCACAGTCATCACATCTTGGCGGGGTTTTTTTTCCAAAATGCCAATGTTTCCAATAGCACCGTGAACATAAATTTCCTTCCTAGTTAAATAAATACTGGCAACATTTTTCATTGTTTGAGAAAAAGCTGTAAATTAATATTTATTAAAGACTTAAATTTCTGTCTCAAGTTTAACTGTTGGTTCCATCGTGATTAATGCCACACAAATAGGCTTGTATGCATGTACGTTTCACTGCGCCTCCTTCTGAGAGACCACATAAATTCGTCCATTGATATTGACACGCTGCCAACTGAGGCGGACCGCACATTTCAACAAAGGGAAGAAAGGTTGTGAACGTTTACAATATTTTTTCAATCTTTCATTGTAATCTTTGTTGATAATCAATTTGAGTAGTGCAATAGAATAGAAATAACCTATGAAAACATTATTTCTTAAATTTTGTATTATGATTTAGGTATGATTGTAGACGCGGAAATTCTTCATAGACAAGCACAGGCTACAGAATTGAAGAGACATGTAAGATGTGAGAAAGGAAGGCTTCTCTCGTCACCTAACGTTAATAGTCTCCATGCACATGAACATCTGCACTCTAGAATACGGATGACTCTCGGACGTAGCCCTATAGTATCTTACCCGCTCTTTTTTCGCAGATGTTCACGCGGAGACTATGAAGTAGCCGCACAGCCCCTATAGCACCGCCAACATGTAATGCCCGATGTCAAATGACATGTATACTCTCTAAACAAAGTTGAGTGAAATTTCACTCAAGTAAGAGTGGAAAATGATCCCACTCAATACTCAATGAGTGAGATTTTCACTCAACTTGGTTTACTTTTCACTCAACTTGGGTTACTTTTCATTCAACTTGAGTTAAATGCACTCAACTTGAGTGACATTCACTGAAGCATAAGAGTGGAAATTGATCACACTCAAGTTGAGTGAACTTGAGTGGTTTCAACTCAGGTTGAGTGAAAAGTAACTCAAGTTGAGTCTGCTTCTCCTTATAAGAATTCCACTGGACAGGTAGGTTCGTCTTCCCACCGTGGATACGTCTGCTTCTTCTTGTGAGAAATCCCCTCTTACAGGTCGATTCGTCTCCCCATCGTAAAAACGTGCGGTTCTCCACAGTTGTAACCTGTCTTGCGAGGATGCTCCCGTATCGTCTTACCTTCAAGGTAAGTACCAGTGTCCTACCACCCGTCTCACGGTGAGAAAGCTCTCAGACAGCGTTATGCCTCTCCGCCGTGAACACTCCGGGGTCGGTGCAAATAACTTGTGAGGGTCACTTCTTCCTCCGAGCTCCAGCAGGTATGGTAGATCGTGATTTCCCTCTGTCTTCTGGTCCGTAGGTGCCTCTTCTTCCGTGTGATTATTATCTCACCCTAGGTTCGACTAATAACCGTGAACTCGGCTGACTTATATCCAGGCTGCATAGTCTGGCTTGCGAGGATCCTCTTCTCAGGATGTATCCGGATAGATGATGTGGTCTAATATTATGTCTCTGGCAGCGAATCTGACTGTCTGTAACAGTTTTGAGATGTTGCTTCGGTGGCGCGCTCATAGGCACCGTAAACGACCCAGACTGATGTACTCACGACGACCGATAAAACAGACTTCCTTCCATAGACTTAACATCTCAGATCACATCAAATTGCCCTGCTTCCTCTCTCAGGTTGGTACCAGTTTTCTGTCACCCGTTTCACGGTGAGAACGCTCTCAGACAGCGTTATGCCTCTCCACCGTGAACACTTCAGGGTCTCCAATCCATAAGCTGGCTTGTGAGAGACTGAGTGTACCTCCAATCAGGTAGGTACAGTTGGATCCTAGGTATCGCCAGTGCGGTATAGTGCCTCCATGTATCAGCAGCCCATTTCCATAAACATTGGAATATTACCGGTCGTCCGAACGCAGCCCAGCATTCACCGACAACACTGCTGCTCAATACCCTTCACTAATTCTACTGTCGCTGGACTTCCTATGTTCCCTCTTCTTCGTACAGGCACCGTCCATCGATTACACGTCTGCGCACGCAATACAATACAATACAATATGTTTATTGCACGACTCGTAAAATGGTACAAGTATGGCAAACAAAACAATATAATTACTATGGTACTTTAGCAACGTAGTAATTATTAGTTAGTATGGTTTGAACCAACAGTGTGGGTTAGTAGTAATTCTAGGACATAACATAGAAGTTGCCAGTGTGTTGATGTATAAACTCTAATTAAGAAGTGTCCAGCCGGTTTTTTGATGGAGGGTTAAGGTTGAGCCGTGACTGGTACATTTGGTGTACCAGTCTTCCTATTTTTGAAGCATTGTCTCTGTGGGGATTTAGTATAGATTTAACTTTTATAATTTCCGGATGGGGTGGGAGTCGGTTACTGTGGATAATTTGGTTTATATAATCTCTGTGTTTGTTATGTCGAGGACAGTATAGCAAGAAGTGTACTTCATCTTCTACTACATTTTGGGTACAGTAGCGACAGATCCGGTCACATCTTGGGGTGTTTTTATACCTACCGGTCTCTATTTCGAGTTTGTGACAGCTGATTCGTAGTTTTGTTATTGTTCGTCTATGATCCGGGTTTTGTATATTTTCTAGGTAATCCTGCAATTTGTATTCTTCATATATGGTTGAGAGGAGAGTCAGTTTACCAGATTGGGTGTGCTCTTGAACTTTTTGGAGGAAATAGTTTTTGTAGTCTTGCTCCAGCTGCAATTTTATTTGATTGTAGTACCTATTCTTCTGAAACTTAGTCATGTTTTTTATATCACCAGTTGCCAAGTTCGCCGCATTCTTGAACTTGGCAACTGTTGTTTTCCAGTTCTGGTTACCAGAGGCATAAGCATCTTTAAGAAGTTTATTTTGTGTGTTTTTGAGTCGGTCGTCGTATTTCAGAGTAGCCATGAGGATGTCGAAGTGAAGGGGAAAAAGACCAAGTTCTGCTCGGCATGCAAGGGAATGTGCCCGACGAGAAGTTCCGAGGGCCATTTTACAAAATTTTAGTTGAATTTGTTCTGAATGTGTTTTATTTAGTTTTTCAATGCTAATCCAGAAATTTTGTGTGTTCTTGAGCAGTTTTTCCTCTAATCCCCATATTTCACAGTTATATAATAGAATAGGCTTAATTAAGGTCTGGAAGAGTTTAACTTGGATGTTTATTGGGAGTTCACTATTATTAGATACTTTCCGTATTTTATATAATGCCTTCTGAGCTCTTTGCTTCAAGTCAAGTGCAGTGTCTATGAACTGGCCTTTGTCGTTCAAAGTAGTCCCCAGGTATCGGTAGGATTGAACTATTTGTAGTGTTGTATCACCTATATGAAAAACAGGAGATGAGTTCTTCTTCCGTTTTCGCTGTTGTAGAATCATTACTTTAGTTTTATCAGTATTTACGTTGAGATGCCAGGTGCTACAGTACAGTTTTAGTTGATTGAGGCTATTTTGCAAACCACCCTCAGATTTCGACATTATTACCAAATCATCTGCATACATTAGGTGTGATATAGCCTCTTTATGTAACAAGGGCGAGTCATTTTCGGTGTGGTTGAACTGGAGGTCATGAACGAATACGTTAAAGAGGGTAGGACTGAGGTTGTCTCCCTGGCGGACTCCCACCAAGCTTTCTAACTTAGGCGAGAGCGAGTTGTTTTGCTTAACTTGAAGTACTGTTTTTGTATGCATGTCTTTAATGAGTTTGTAGAATTTTCCACTAACTCCTATTCGAAGGAGCTTCAAGAACAAACCGTCATGCCAAACCGAGTCGAATGCTTGCTTAAAGTCGACAAAACAGAAGAATAATTTTTTTCTTTTTCTTAACATAATTATCTATAAGCGTAGAAATAATGTAAAGATTGTCTGTTGTTCGACGATCTGGACGGAAGCCAGCTTGTTCTTCTGGAAGGATGTTACTTTCTTCCAGGAAGTTTGAGAGCCTGTTATTAAGGAGTTTAGTGAAAAGTTTGCCGAGACTGTTCAGGATAGTGATTCCCCTATAATTTGATACCTCTCCTTTGGCGCCCTTTTTATGAACTGGAACTATGTAGCCCTGGGCCCACATCGATGGGAAAATTGCAGCCTGCAGGATACAATTAAACAATTTGGTGATAGGAGAAAGAAGAGAGAATTGCCCGTATTTTAACATTTCATTTGTTAGCCTATCAGGACCGGCTGATTTGTTATTTTTTAGAGTTTTAATAGCCGTCTTTATTTCACTTAAGGAGATTGGCTCAGAAAGATGGTTATTTCCATGGTCAGACTGTTCCAGGGTATTTATTTCCTCTTTCACTTCACTATCAGTACAGTTTGACTGATTTTGGTGGTTAATGGTGTCAAAATGTTTGTAGAAGTCAGAAAGAGGTGGGCCAGATGCGGGATTTAATGTATCAATATTCTCAAGTGATTGTATGAGGGTCCAAAATTCTTTACTGTTTGTGCTGCCCAGATTTCTTAAATTATCAATGATAGTTTGTTTGTAGATCCTCTGTTTTCTTTTTACGAGTTTCTGGTAGTCCTTTTTAGTTTTATTATACGACTGCCGGAGTTGTGGATTCCAGGGATTACTGGAGAGTTGTTTGCCTAAACTGATCACTAGTTTACGAGTATCTCTACAGTCTTGGTCAAAATACGGTTTAGACTTTCGTCTTCTTTTATGGCGTTTGGGATTAGAGTTCAGTAATGCGAAAGAGCATGGGTTGAGTGATGAGATTGTTTTGAGGACTATATCAGTGAGTTGGCTATTAGCTTCGTCAATATTCAGTTGAGTGGCTGTGATATCCTTTGTCATAAAGTCGGAAATAGAGGTTATTGCATCTTGTGATAGTAGTGAAAGTTGATATTGATATTGGTTTTCAGAAGTGAGCTTAGGTAAGCGCGGGGGCACTGGAAATATTTCTATGGGAGTAGCATTTTGTTGTCTGTCAACACAGTAGTCAAGGTTACATGTAATTTGACAGTGCCTTGATAAATAAATTAGGGGTTTGATTTGCATGCACCAAATAGAGGGGAGTAGTGCTTCGCTACAGATGAACAAGTCGATAGCACTACTTCCTCTGCAGTCATGGTATGTATAATTTCCAAGGGTGTCACCAGGAGTTCTGCCATTGAGGATACGCATCTGCGAAGAAACGCATAAGGAAAGAAGTTGTCTCCCATGTCTCAGGACCGGACCATGCAAATCTAAATTATTTCTGAACAACTGGGAATCAGAGACGTAATCCTCAGGGAGACCTATATATTCACTTGTATCATTTGCTATGAAATCTTGCATTCCTTTTAATCGGGAGTTGAAGTCTCCCATGAGAAGGACATCTCCTTCGGAACTGAATTTGGTCAAATTATCTTCTAACTGAGCAAACTGATCATCAAAATAGGATGAGTCACCCGGGGGAATATAACAGGTAGAGATAAACAAATCTCTCCTACAGCCCAGAAACTTGGAGTCTAACTTAATCCAGATGGAGTCCGGTGTCTTCAGTGATGTGGAGAGAGCTTGGTGAAGACACTTTCTATACAGGAGGATTATCCCACCAGCTTTCCTACCGGCTGCACACTTCCTACCCCTAGCTGGTACAAAAATATATCTAAAGTCCTGGAGATGGGACTGATCCATAAATTTCTTACACTCCTCTTCATCTATAATCCATGTCTCTACGAGGCCAATTATATCATAGTCCTTTAGATGAGCAGAAAATAAGTCATCTGCCATCTTGTTTTTCAGTCCGTCAATATTCCAACAGCTTAGATTCAACATTGGTATTTGTATGCTAAATAACATTTAAGGCGTAAGTATCAGTATGCTGTCTACTAGTGAGTTAAATGACAGAATATATGGTACAATTTGCGGATCATAAAACAGTTAGAAAATCATTAACAGTCAATAATATCATAGGGGGTCACTCAGATATGATTGCGCCATTAACTTAGAAATACAGTGTAATGGAATCTAGCCCCCCCCCCACAAATCGAATGCTCATATTTGGGCTCCATGCCTGAGTGGTACCCTATGGATGGGCAGTAACACTATTTTCATGACCGGAGAGTGATCATACAGTATTATAAATGCATTACTTTCAGTTTGTGATACTCTATACATTTGTTCTTTCAATTATTAATTTATCCAATTTATCCAATATTCTGGCACATTGATTTTATACTGGCACATACTAATTTATACTCACACAGACATGACAGAATGTATCAATTTCATACTGGCACATGTTAATAATCATATAAAATAATTCAGTTTACACTACCAGTGACACAGGATATTTCTCATACAGAATTAATTTTATGCAGATATGTGTCTATATTTAACTACTGTTAATATCGATCATGAGCATGATGATGAGGGAACATTCAGACTTTATCACTGTTAAGTCACCAGCATCCCCCCCCCCCCCTTCCTGGTTGACTGTTTAGGTCTGAATGGTTCCTGTAGGCAAATTATATTTGTTAACAATACTTCATATTTATATCCTGTTTACATCTGGTTGAATATATCACATATATACTTAATTAATGTGAGCCGTATCAAACTGATGAATATCTTACTATTAGTAGTTATGGTACATATATCATTTATCATAGAGGATAAGACCATTTTATCAAGGTGAAAGAGACTAAACATACCTTAAGGAGCTATTCAGACTTTGCAGGAATAACAACTTTCATTAGATTTATCCCCCCCCCCCACCAAATACTATCCTCATTTCGGATTTATGTGCTTTTTGTCTGAATGGCTTCTTTGGACATACAATTGTAATTATTATGGGCTGAATAAAGTACTACTACATTGCCTGTATATTTCTTGTAGCTTGTTATTTTTCACACACCTGGTCGAAGACGATTTTGTATAGCTTCTATATTTTTCCCATCATTGACTATACGGATGGGCTACTTGATCGGAAATCATGGAATAACTGTTATTCTATTAGTTTGATTTCACATCGATGAATTAATTCCTGAATCAATGAATTACCAATGAATGAATCAATCAATATACATTCATGAATTATTTATCTTATATGGGTATACGATCAGGACCCTTGTGTTCTTCTGATTATATCACTCTGGTATCATACATTTAATGTAGCAATTATTACTGAACTTTCAATTACGTTTAACTTTTTAATCAATGTGATTCATAGCGGTGCTATAAATGGGTAGAGGGAGTAGTTTACCGACCTGTATACCAGCCTTAAACTAACCCTCAAACAGGGATTGTAGGAATAACTCCATTTGAAAACATTTTATACAAGTTTGAATATTCGTTCGGTATATAGGGATAGTTTCTCATCCCTGGGTAAAGTTGAGACATGGGATACTGGAGGAATGGAAAGTATGTAGGAAAACCAGGTGGGGAAACTGGACCAGATGTGTGAACACCGTCAGGAGTACACATAGAGCTAGAATGTTGTGTGACTGCATTTGAGGTGTATCCTCCAGGTGTTGTAGAACCAGTTGCGACATTGCCTCCAGCTGGAAGAGAACCAAATGGAGTGGAACCAACTGTGGCGTGGCCTCCCGGCAG